>VXAA01006809.1:34549-65940 GCA_013399115.1 Anseranas semipalmata | reverse complement strand
TTCCAACATAAATGGTTCTGTGGATCGGTTGTTTTTTACTTAAATAACAGTAATTCAAGGAATTTGAGAGCCCTAACTGTACAGACGCTTCTTTGTTGCATTCCTTTGGTTTACACTTTCAGATACCACATATATTGTGGCATAACTGTTTCCCAGCCTGTTCACAAACTTGGCATTTAGAGCCATGGATGTTTTGTCAGCACTTGGGTCCCTGCCTGCCCAGTGCTTTATGTGTTTCACACCGGGAGTCTGACGGAGAGCAGCAGAGCCTGCCGTTTCTGGCTGGGATCTTGTAGATCTCTGCAGGGGAGACTTCCACATAAAGTCAATCATAGGAGACTGAGATACAGAAATGTTGCTAGGAAAATTTAATCCAAAATTCATTCCTGTGTAGATGTCTGATTTGCATGGGGCATGTGGCGTGGTGTTGACTTTACTGTCCCCTGATGTCATCTCCAGCTGGGGCTGTGGGTTACTATCAGCAAAGAGCAGTGAGTGTCCTGGTACCTCAGCTGCTCCAGTTTGTCTGTATAATGCAACCTTTACTTGTGAGTAAATCCAACATGCCAGGCTGATAGCTGAGATAGTTGCATTGAGGGTATGTGTCCTGTATTCCTGCCTGTGGCATAGAGTGGCAACATCCAGCAAAAAAAAAAAAACAATACTTGCTGGCAGTGGAGAGCAATAAGGAATAATTTCTAAATTACTCCAACTAAATCTGCTAGAGCACATGCGAGAGCTTTCAAGGTTCAGCTCCTGCGTTTAGCCAGTGATAAAAGGTAGGTTGTGAGGGGGAATGGGTGGAGAGAGGAAGCCTGTAGGTACACTTCCAAACTTGTTGTCTGCTTCTTGTTCTAAAATCATTTGGGAGTGGGAGACTTCTGCATCACTTCATTTGAGGTTGTTTTTATCTAAGGTTGTCCAGAAGGAGAAGCAGTGTCAAGCTAGTGTCTTCCAAGCCAGGTTCCCAAAGACGCCACAGCAAAGAGCAACCCCAGAACCCCAGCCGTCAGGAGGAAGAGATGTCTGTGCCTGACTGCACAGTGGAGTCTCAGCTCGATGTTAAAACTGAGCTTCCAGCACTGACTGGGAAGTGGCTGGCAGAAGCACAAGGTGCCATGGCAAAAGTGGATTGTAATGACTGTCCTCCAGCTGAGTCACCTGTGAAGGCAGATGGTGGTGATGCAGTCTGTAAGGCTGTTACCGGGGAGCAGGTGCCCAAGGGGGGTGCAGTTATTGAACTGCACAATGCAACTGCTGTCAGTGTGATCCCTGGTGACCAAACAGCAAGGGAAGGGGGAGAGGACCCCAAAAGAAGAGCAAGTACGTCCACTCCAAAGGCTGCTAGAAAAGGAGATCCTGCCACACTCCAAGGAGATCTGTCTCCTCAAGGCCTCGAAAAGGCGCTTTTCAAGGACTTCAACAGCAAAATGACTACAGTGAAATCCAAAACACGCTGTTGCTCTGGACGCCGAAGCTTTGTGGGTGGCCACCACAAAAACCATAGGGCCTCCTTAGCAGAAAAATATTCACTGGCCAGCAAAAGAGAGAGTATGATCCGGAGGTCTATCAGCAGGGCCATTTCGAAGAAGGCAGCAGCACAGGAATCATCTTCTGCCTCCAGCAGAGTGAGCTGTAAGTTTCCTTCTGTTATCGAGTGCATTCATTTTGCTAAATCAGCTTCTCAGCTTTGCTGTGGGGAGTAAGCAGCTGTGGATTTGCTCATCCACATTAACTCCAGCTCCTGCTAGTCTCCTCAGCAGTAGGCTTTGTGGCTTCCATCCATTTAGAGTGCAATCTTCAGGTCCTTTTCTGCTGTCAGACCATGTCTCAGGCTGTGCTTTGGTGTGTGTTTTGCTGTAGCAGATGAAGGGATTATCTGCTAGGGCATAGGGATTGGAGGCTGGTTTACACAGGTTGCAGATATGTTTAAAAGAGTGGAATGGAAAATGCAGTCTAGCTGTTTCTAGCCATGTGTGCAGTTTGGCTGCTTAGTGAGTTGATCAGAAAAGGCTATTGCATTCTCTGAGGAGGGGCTTTATCTTGAGTGTCTTCTGCCAGCTCCTCAAAAAATCCACAGGAGCTGAAAGTCTCTGCTTCCTGAACTTTGGCTGAAATTGGCAGAGGAACTTGAATGCTTTCTGGGTGAAGATAGAGTGGATGGACAAAGAACTAAATAGTACAGTCATCTGAGGAAACGAGATTCAGAAATCCAGGCTATTCCTGGTAGCACTAAATTCCTCGTATCCCTTGTTCTTGCTGTTCCTGGGAAGGTTTTCAAATTTGGGCTTTCTAAAATCATTGCTTCTGAAGTCAGATTAGCTTCTAATAAAGCACTAATGCCTTTGGTATTTAATTTTGTCAGCTTTGAGTCACACTGTATCTAGGCATTTGTTAAAACACTTTCAGCTAAGAGGTGTTATTGGGGGAATGGAATCAGAGAAAATCCACCAAATCTCTGCATAAAACTGTAGAGAGTCAGAAGCTGAAGTCAATTGACTGGGAAATGATATCTCTGTGACACAGGCATGAGCATGTTTGTGCAGCTGGAGCAGTCTGTAGACAGAGGATCTGCTGCTTCGGTTATCTGCCTTCCCAGCCTACACCAGTTTGTCAGTGACACTTGAGGGAGGTGGTGGTGCTGGTGTGGAAAGCTGAGATGAGCAATCAGCATGTTCCCTGGGAGAAGCCTGCTCAGAGTCCTGAGCTCTACCACATACACAGTGCTGCTGTTGGGAAGCCTCAGACTGAAATCCCCAAGCTGGTTTATGTTATGCTAGCTTATGTTTTTCTCCTTCAGGTCAAAGCTCTTTGGAGGTTTTTGTGGAAGAAGATGTGACCAGCAAAATGAGGTGAGGCTACCACGTAAAGCAGGCAGGAAGAAACCACAAAAGAACCTGCAAGGAAGCTGTATGGGTTGCTTCTGTGTTACAGATATAGGACTGGTTTAGTAATTGACTATTTTAGGTGATGTTGTCACTTGGGGTTTGCTGATATTTCAAAGTTTGTGCTGTTCAGACACAGCCCCTCCCTTTCAGAAGCCTGTTCAGAGTACAGTGAGGTTGATCACTGCATTAGTGCAGGATACAGCCCTATGCCACAAGCCCTGAAAGCCTGCTAGCAATTGCTCTACCTGGTGTTGGTTGCCATCATGTGAATTATGTCCTGCAATTATCGGCTGTAACCAGCCGCTGGAGGTTAGTCATCCTCTCTGACTTGAAAGGTGAACAGGTAAGATGCTGTCTGCTTAAGGTTCACAGCGCTTCCTTTTTACCTACTGCATGGAAGTTCTGCAGACAAAGGGGAGGACAAAGCTCGTTATTGTGTTCAGCAATGCAGTGGAATACTCTGTTGGAAGAATTTACATCTCCACCCCTATGTGGCCTGGCTCAAACAGGCTTGTGCATGTGTCTGGATGTACCTATGATTACCTGCACTTTCCTTGGGTCCCATATGCTAGCTCCATATTGTTATCACCTGTAACTCGCCCTTCTGAGTGCTGTCCTGGTAGAGATGCACCAAGGACAAAGTAGTGTTTCTTTTATTTCACAGTGAGTTGAAATAAAATAGCCTATCTTTTTACAGGCCTGGACTGGAACTGAACTTCCCAAGTGAAAAGGTGAGTTCTAAGGAATGACCCACCAACCTTCTTTTGCTGAGCAATTGTAAGCATTACCACTGGAAGCAGGGAATGTGGCCCAGGGATTATTCTTGCATCATTTCAAGTTCCCCAAAGGAGCTGCTGAGTTGGATACCACAGCCATTCTAATGCTTAGGCAGCTAGTTATGCCTGTTGGCTCACTGGTTCCTGGTAGATGGAGACCTTTTGTGCCTCTTTAAGATGAAGGTTTCAGAGGGGTTTGGCCAGGTTCCCAGGAGTCGGCAAGCTTTTGCCTGTCATCTGGGCATGGTAATTGTTTATATTCTTAGCCTGTCTCTGTTGCCTGGCTGATTTGAGCTAGAGAAGTCAGAAGGGCAGTTCAACTTAATGTGCTTTATTTCACCAGTGAGGCTATGTATACAACAAGGTCATGTATGTCTGCAGTGCTAGCAAGACAAAGAAACCCATCCCATCTTGAGCTGGCAAAAACATCTTGTGTGGTTGTGCTGTGAACCAGTTTGTGAAAACTATCTCAGCAGAGAGGGGCTGGCTCTGCCTCAGAACAGTTCACTGGCGCCACTGGGAAGCAGCAGCAGTGGAAATGGACAGGTGGCTCTGCTGTGGGTGGTGGTGGTAGCTTAACAGATAGGGGAAAGCAGTCCTGCGTGCATGTGCGAGCAGCCTGGATGCTGTGCTTCAGTAACTTTTTTGTTTATCCTCTTGTGAATATACCATAATGGTATTTAACATAGTGATACTGTGACCTGAGATACTTTAGATATTCTAGAAAGGTAAATCCCTTTAGAGTTTGAAAGACTAGAGTATCTGTACAGACTAGATATCTGTAGTTTGAAATTTGTCTCTCCAAAGTGTATAGAAGCTGCCTGTCACTCCTGAGGCACTTTGCTCAACCTGGACTAGAAGTCAAATCAAAGTGTCCTGCTCTGGATGAGAAATGCTGGGCAACTGTTATCTTTCCTGCAGAGGCTGATGTTTCATCAGCAGGCCCCCTGTTACTGAAGTGAGTCAGTTGGCATACATGCAGCACAGCTCTGGTTGACAGGGAGAGTCCCTAGGCTAGCAGTAGGATTGCAGTTGGGAGTGACTGGCTCTTTTAGGGCAGCAGGTGCATGACAGCCTTATTCCTTTGGAGGAACTGTGCTAAGATAATGTTTGTTTCTTTTTCCTTTAGATTTCTGAAAGCTTCCTTACTTCAAGCGAAAGTGTAAAAGCTGCCAGCCCTCCTGCACAGCACTCATTTCCTCCTGAACAGCAGGCAGGGAATAATGAAGGTAATGTTGAGTTAGTCTTGAAAGGAGAACGCTCACAGACTTGGAGTCTTCCATGTGTTAAAGCACCTTGACGTTCCTTTCTTTAAGATTACATTATGTGAGGATTTACACGTCATGCTTATTTGCTGTGCCTCAAAGCAAGAAGATGGAGATATTCAGGCCTTTTGTTTGTGTGATGTGGGAACTGCAGGATCCCATAAGCAGCTTTAGCTGGAGTGGAAGTAAGAGTACCTGGAGTCCTTTTGGTGAGACAGGTTGTGCCTATTCAGAAGGGTCTGTACAAGATGCACACTCCACAGTGTACATGTACAACACTGATATTGAAGGTAGCCATCCATGCTTCTGCTTTTGCAGTTTGGTTACATGCCATGGCGCTCTGAGCACATGAGAGCTGGAGACAAGAGGCAGCCCTGCAGGTTGCCTTGCATGTGATGTTGACTACAGATTTCTTCACAGGAGGCTGTGTAAATCTAAACAGTAAACCCCAGAACGAGAACCAGGAACAAGCCCTCTGTGTGAAGTCCCAGGAGAATCCTTCACGCATCTGGTATGAGACACTTGCAAAAAGGAGGAGAAATGAACCAGTGGCCTGGGAGGAGTTGGGCCTGGCATCTTGAGTCATTTGTTTAAAATCTTTGGGTGTTTGTTTCCTTCCCTGCCCTGTAGTGGAGTCTTGAAATCTACTTTGGCCAAATCTTGTGTTGTGGAAGTTCCTTGTGACTTGAACCTTTTTTGCTTCCCAAGCCAGACACACTAGTTCATGCACAAACCAGCAAAGATGACTAAGATAGCACTGTTATCTCACAGCTTAGACACGACTCTGAGTGGTTCATAAAGGGGTGGTCTGGGAGTAGTTTCAGAAGGCGACACAAGCAGGTGACTGACCTGCTTATTTTTATCTTGTGCAAGTGTCTGGAATGCCTGACTTGTTACCTCACTGCTTATATTACTGGTGTTTCATGTGAGATTTCAGCTGCTTTTAGCTTTGTCCTTAGTCTGTCTCCTGTCCCTTTAGGTTTTGCTGGGGTGAATTTGCTGCAGGTAGTGGGTGGGAAGGGGGAGTAGCAGTAACCTCTGTTCTCACATGGATTGTTAGCAATGTGTGATGTGTCAGGAGCTGCAGCCTTCCTTGGAACTGCTGCTGGATTGGGCCAGTTTTGCAGTGAGGTAGTCCCCCTGTTTTTCCCTGGAATTAGGGGGTATACATGAAGGCATTTCTCACATGGGTAAATCTGAGTGTCCAAGGTATTTATAAAGCAAATGAAACCCTGCCAGTGAGGTGGGCTGGACTAGCTAGTTGTAAACGCACATGGATTATGTCTATTTTGTGTTGTTAATACCAGATATAACAGACACCTTGCTTGCTGGGAATCAGAGTAGGGAATGAGAGAGTGGGAGTGATGTTGTATATTTATGGTCTGGAACTTGGGTGTTCCCCTACCAAATTGTCATGTCTCTCCTGTCCTCATTTATGACTGGACAGTGCTCCTGCTCGAGGGTTGACTGACTTCCTAGGAGGCCAAATTCCTCTGGTGGTAACGAGCAGGCAGAGGGAACTGTGTAACAACAAGTAAATACTTCTGACAAGACTCGGAGTGTGATGGTCAGCTAATGTCCCTCTTGCTGGTGCCAACAGGACAAGAAGCTATAAACAAGCAATGGGTGACGTGTGGAATGGGCAGCAGCCAGGAGGTCATGCACTGTCCCCTTTGGATGACAAGCACAAGAATTCTACAAACCAGACTCCACCTTCTGCCTCTCCAGCTAGTAAGGTGAGTGGGTGCCATGGCCCCTTTTTGCCTCCCTTTCCATGGCAGGTACTTACTTCCCTCCATTTTTTCCTCTTAGGTTGTTAGACCATTGAAAAACTTCCTGCAGGCTGTGCAGAGAAACCAGCTACTCACAAGCCCTGGGCCTACAGGACGTGGGGGTGTCATAAAGAACTTCATCAAACGCAATACTCCCACCCGACCTGATGTTAAGGTGCATCAGAGTCCCACCTCCCCTCAAAGAGCTGAAGGAGAGGATCAAGTATGGGGGAGTGGCAGGATAACTACTTGTTTAGAGAAGCATAAATGTATTCCTGGTTCTGTCGGCTACCATGGATCAGTGTAGGTCCTAACAAACAAGTTGTCCTCATGATTCTACCTCAGCCTCCCTAGGGGAGGGAAACTGATTGGTCTTGCCTTGCGTCACCTGTATACAAACACTGTTACTGGCCTGGGCTTTTTAGCACTAATCCTCAAACTGTCTTCAGATGCAGAGAATTTTCAGCTGCTCTGTCTATAGTCAGCAGAAACACTTTATATTCTGGGACTGTTGAACTGTGGGAAAGTGGGAAGCTTTTCTCTTTGCAGTGGGGATCTGCCCTTGTGTGTTGCATAATTGGCTGCTGCAGGGCTGAGAGACTGACAGTGTGGGTCAGGCAATGGGTTCCCTACCACATACTGGTAAGGAACTGCAGCTAAGAACAGAGTTTGTGTGCTGTGGGGTTCTAGTGTTTCATCCAAACACTTAATCATTTTTCTGTCTCTTCTTCTCTACAGGGAGACTTTGTTGTAAGTAATGACACCTTTAACCGTGGGGGCTGGAAGATTATAATGGCTGTGCTTCTTGCCTTACAAGCACTGACAGCTCTTTCCCCTCACGCTGGCATCCACGCAGCTTTCCCATTCTCTGCCCAAAATTGTAAACTGGCCGTGCCAGGATCTCTTTGTAGGTGTGTTCTGCTGGGGTTGGGAACTGCTAAGAAACCTTTTGGCCTCTAAGCATGACTACTTGCACTCTGCATCTTCTCCCTGATTCTCTCAGCTGCTGATGTAGGTAACACTGTCCCAGGCAAGTAGTGTTTGCTACAGGGGGTCACCTACAGCAGCAGTGTGCTGGGTAACTTTCTTGACTGAACATACTCTGTACAGATGAAGGACTGAAGTGTTTCCATCCCATGCCAATGACTCTTCTGCTCTAGGAAGGTGGTATAGTTGAATAAGTGCTGCTGCCAAATTTGCATTATTTCTTCCCTGCTGCTCATTTCCCATCCCTGTGTGTGGGTGAATATGACTCTGACAGTGACTTCTTTGTTTAGCAGGCTGCCTAGCCTCTAGCTGCCTGTGCACAAGCAGCCTGAGGGCAGAAACAGGCCCCAGCAGTTATAGTTTGAACTCATCTTCCTTCAGGAGAAGGAGCGACAGAGACTGGAAAGCCTCAGGAAGAAGCAGGAGGCTGAGGAACAAAGGAAAAAGAAAGTGGAGGAGGAAAAGAGACGGCGGCAGGCAGAAATGAAGCAGTGAGTCGGATCCCTTACCTCCTGCTCCTTCCCAGGTTCAGCACAGAATTGCCTTGAAGGCTTTTCCTGCAAGGCAGACAGCACTTGTGTACCATGCTTTGTGCTTCCCACTTGGAAGGAATGTTTAGCAAGTGATGGTCCCTGGGCACCCTGAGCACTGCTACTCATGGCTCACTGCAGTAAGAACTGCATCAGTGCAAAACACCTGCTGATTTCTGTTGAACTTAATGTAGATATGAGCTGAGGTTAAACTCGGCTGAAGCAAGTCAAGCAAAATAACTGTTTTCTCATGATCCATGGCAGGCTGCTGTGCTAGAAAACTATCAACAAGCCCCAGTTACCAAGGCAAGTCCTTGTTCCCCTGTCATCCTCTGTGTTGGAGCAGACAAAGCTAACAGGCCCCTCTTGTACACACACTGCCTAGGAAGAGGGAAGAGCGTCTGAGGAAGGCACTGCAGGCTCGAGAGCGGGTGGAACAAATGGAAGAAGAGAAGAAAAAGCGAATGGAACAGAAGATATTACAGAGTGATGAGAAGGTAAGAAGCCTGACCAAACTTTGGGCCGCTCAGAACAATGATATTATTTCAGTGAGCTGTGAGACCAAGCAGGTGCAAACATGCCACTGGCAACCTCAGAGAGGTTGTGGAGTCTCCTTCTCTAGAGACTTTCAAAACCCGCCTGGACGCGTTCCTGGGTGACCTGATCTAGGTGTTCCTGCTCCGGCAGGGGGATTGGACCAGATGATCTTTCAAGGTCCCTTCCAATACTAACATTCTGTGATGATGTGTGCAAGTGCTGGGTTGCTGCTGATGGTGACTAATCAGGTGGTGGGTAAGTCCGCATCTAAAATAGACTTTGAAATTCTCTGGCTAACAAGGGGAGGCTTTTGTTCTCCATACTTCTGCAGTGATTCTAAACATTCCTGTTCCGACATGCAGCATTTACGGTGCTCTGCATTCAAGGAATGTGGCAGCATCCCTTGACTGTCCTGTGAACAGGCCCTGCGGGTGAGACTCGGTTACTCAGCTTACAGTGCACTCAGTTGTTTTCACAGCACTGCAGACAGCAAAGCCATGGTGGCTCTAGGGAGTTGCAGAAGCATGGCAGGAAAGAATCGCTACCAAGTGAGCTGGGGATGCTCCTGACTAGTAGACATGGTGGTGGCGGCTGTGTGTGTGTTTGTATTGTCTGTTTTTAAAGCTTTGCCTTTACCCTTTTTTGAGGACAGGTAGAAGATGAGCATGCTGGGATCAGCCATTGATGGCTGCGTGCAGATGGTGTTGCTGCTTTTGTACAACAGTGCAGGTTCTGCAGGATTGAGGGAGGCTGTTCCTGGCTGACCTGGGTAGAGCTCAAGGAAAATGGATGGTTGCTCTTTTGGGGGAGTGGACTAAACTGACCTTTGGAAAGTGTCAGCCTTACGAAAAGAAGGAATTGTGCTCCTTTCAGCTTTTCCCAAAACCTGAACAGCCAAAAGTACATGCAGCCCTGGCTAGTCTACTACTGTGCATGTGCTAGTGCTTTTACTGGGACAGACAGCTCAGGTAAAGGAGCAGTGTCTGGGGCTCAGTCAGCTTTCAGATCCCCAGTTCATACTGCGGTTTGGTTAGTTGACAGCAGCGCTGCAGGCAAAACATAAACCAGATGCTAGATGCCCTTGTTCTGCAGAGAATCACATACAAGATGAAAGCATGTATTTTGGAGTTGTGTAATGGTCTCTGTTCTTTTTCTCCAGCCACTCCAGGTGGTGGGTGTCTCTTCGCATAACCTGTAGTAAGTGATGGACTTGCTGCACAAGGTTGGCACTAAATCCGGTGCACATGTGCCTCTTGCTGGGTGCTGGGTTCTCAGCTTTTTAGGACCTGAAGTACCAGTCTTCAGACTTCAGAAGCTCTCCCCGTCCTCCATTTGGAAAAGTCTATGACGTGCATCGTCAGGGACGGTGGAGCAGACACATGTGACTTTCTCAGGTGCGCCTCTCACAAGTGCGGGAAGAGAAAGTGCCAGAGGAACGGAGCAAGAAAAAACTGTCAAAGAAAGCTGGGGAAACTGATGCACGGAAACAGAAAACACTGAAGGTGGTAAGAGCAACTGTAGATTCCTCCTGCATGTAGAAAAGGAAAGGAGTAGCAGGGAACCTATGTATGGGTCTGCCTGGTGGAACAGGGAGAAACTACTGCCAGGAGCTGCAGGGATTTGGGGAAATGGAAGCATCTGTGTTACAAGGTTTTTGTCTAGACAGTTGATGTTGGGTTTGAGCACAAGGGAACTTGTGGAGACAAAGGAAATACTGTTCAACAGGTGGACAGGCTGTGGAAAGTAAGAATGGGATATAACAAGCACAGGTTGTCTCAAAGTACTCGTTTCATATCCTCCCATCTTTCCCCACTTGAGTTGGAGAGTTAAAAGGGTTTTCTTTCTTCTTCAGGAGGAAGATGAATTTGAGCAGCATGAACTACTGCAGAAGAGGAGAGAAGATGAAGTGAAAGAAAAAGGAAAGAAAGTTTTAGAACTGAAAAATCTTGTAGAGCAGCGACAGGTGGACCAAGCGAAGGGGAGGTATTAGTCTGTTTCTATTCTGGAGAAGGGGACTTAACAACAGGCATGGTGAAGCAGTAAATATAAACGGTATTGCTGAACTTGGGAGGCTGATGGGAGTGTCAGGCTGTACCAAAAGTTTGGGGTGCTAAAGCAAGAGACTATAAGAATGCTGTCTGGGAGGGGTGGAACATGCTTGCCTGTGTAACTAAATTATAGTTTTGTTCCCCAGGGATCTCAAACAGCAGGGGAAAGAGAAGGCCCCACAACCTCAGTTGGAGTCAGTGGTGTTTACTGAAAAAAACATAAAGGTGGGGAGTTACAGTGGTGTTGCAACAAATTCTGTTGTAAAGTAGTAAGGCCTAGAATATGCAGACTTGCTTTTTAGATCAGACTTGCTTTCCAAGTCCTGTGTTAACTATTTGAAGTTTTAAAATTAGCTATTACTTCATTTAGAGGAATAAATACATTAAAACAGATGAGTCAAACATGATGTTCTTTTAAGGACTTGGGGTTTGTACGAGAATAAGTTAGCTCTGCTACAAAGTTGTTTTTTGGTCAAGGGGTGAGCTTTCTCAGCCTCCTAACGTGAGTATCACAGAAGATGGATAACAGTCATACAACCACACTTTGAGGAACACCTCCAAATGATGTTCACTGATACTCAAATGAATATGGGAATTAGTAAGAGACTTCTTTTAAAAAAAATAAAAACAATTATGTTCCGTTACTGTGTTTGGAGAATGTGATCCCCATAACAAACTTCAGGTATCATATGGCTTCATGTAACTTCATTTGCACTTGCATAAAGAATGTTGTGGCTTAGTCAAAGCTGCTTGTCTCAAAATATCACAGTAACATTTTCTTTCCACTCTTAAAAGTCCCAAATGCTGCTACTCTTAAGGATAAATTCTTCCTTCTTGTTTTGCACTTGCTGCTCTTAATTCATGAGGCTGATGACTTCCAAACTCCTATTTTTTTCTCTATAATCTTAGTGAAGGTCTGAATTGCTTATGTATAGCCAGCAACTAGGCTGGAGTGAGGCATAGCAAAGCTCCTCAAAATAAGAGAAGCTGAATCTAATTCAAAGTGGTGATGGTTCTTGCCCTCGGTTAGCTATGTGTTGCTCTTCCCTGCTGAGGAGAGTGGCAGAAGAAACTCCTAGATAAAGTGGTTTGGGTTGAAAAGGAGCTTAAGCAGTGAAAAGCTTTTCTCTTTATTAGGATGAAGAGGGCCCAAAAGAGCTGCACCAGCTGCTTAGGCAGGAGAAGAGAGCCAGGCGACCAGAATCCATTGCAGTGACTTCTAATACCTGTCTGAAAGTAGTAAAGGTGAGTGTGGGCTCTAGAGATCTCACTGATCTGAATCTGAACAAAGACAGCCATTGCTTTATCTGCATGATTCTTGTTTTTTTTTCCCCTTTTTTTAAGACGACACAGAGGGGCAGAGGATTTTTTTCAAGGGCCCCAGTAAATATGGCTGAATTCCAGAGATAGTCTGGTTGTCTTGCTTGAGTGAGCATGAATGAAGAATGACTTAATTCTTATGTCTTAACAGGAGGAAGATGGTCTGCAGGAGCCCTGGCAGCAGCTGGCAGAGGAGAAGAAAATCAAGCAACCAGAATCATTTACTGCTGCCTCCAGCACATGGCTGAGCAAAACTGTAAAGGTGAGCTTAGGTTCCAGTGGAGTCCCTGAAACAGGTCAATAGTGTCTAATTGGCTCCAGTGCTTTGGAGTCAGCCTGCAGATTTATTAGTCATCAGTGATGAAGGAGACGAGCAGGAGGTGAGATCCTCTAACATAGGCTGTAGGGGGTTTAACTGGAGTTTGTGCAGAGTGAGGACCAGGAAGTCTTTCTTCTCTGGTGCTTGCCTGAGAGCTCAGTACAGGAGAACCTGAAGGAAAAGCAAATCTTTTATCTTGGAAAAGGTGTTGGAAATGACCACATGATGGCAGCACATCATGAGGTGTCATTTTAGCCTGCAGAGCCTTTAGCTGCACAGTAGCAACGCTCATTCAGGCCTGCCTGTAAAGTCTGGCTGTTTAGATGCTTAAATCTCCAGAAGTTTGTTTGAATTGGAGCTGTTTAGACCTAAAATCTGGAAGGGTGCAGAAAAAGCTGCTCAAAGAGCCAAACAGCTCTTAGTATGGCTTCTCCCAGTAAGCCCCCCTTCCTGTGCTCTCTTGTCCTGTGGCTGACAGGTACCTGTTTACCTCTTCATCTTGCTGGGCTTCTTTATTTGACTAATGTGAGAGCTTTAGCGAATGGAAACCAGACCTACCATGAAACACATGAATGGGTTTGAGTGGTGAAGCCATGTGTACAAAAGCCAATTAGTTAAAGGTACATGGTATGTTCTTCTAGGGCTTTTCTACAAAAACAGGAGAGGAAAAGGCTTAGAGTGATCAAGTCACAGAGCACAGTGACAGTTTTTGTATTTGTACAGATGTGTGTATATTTCCTCTATGTATTCCTATTCTTGTACTTAGATTGAATGCAAAGAACCTTACAGATTTAGAGTTCAGAGAAGGTGGGAAGGAACCTCTGGAGGTCCTCTGGTCCAACTCCCCTGTTCAAGCAGGGCCACCTAGAGCAGATTGCTTGGGACTGTTTTCAGACAGCTTTTGAATATCTCCAAGGAGGGAGACTCTACCACCTCTCTGAAAAACCTGTTCAGTTGGTCTCACAGTAAACAAGTGTTTCCTGGTGTTCAGATGGAACCTCCTGGATTTCAGTTTGTGCCCATTGTCTCTTGTCACTGGGCATCACTAAAGAGAGCCTGGTTACATCTTGTTTGCATCTTCCCTTCAAGTATTTCTATACGTGGATAAGATCCCCACCTTAAGCTTTCAAAAGCTCTAGGCTTGAAGAGTCCCAGATCTTTCAGCCTGTCTTCACAGGAGGAGAGGTTCCAGCGCTTTCACCTCCATGGCCCTCTTCTCCAGCCTGTTGAGGTTCTTCTGGATGGGCAGCATGACCTTCTGGTGTATTAGCCATTCCTTCCCATTTGGTGTCACTTGCAAACTCCCCTTCCGTGAAGGGTACATCTGCCTTGCTCCAGCCTATCCCCCTGGTCTCTGGGACCTGGGCTATCTGGAGGCCAAGCTTGCTGGTGAAGACTGAGGCAAAGAAGGCAGTC
The DNA here is from genome assembly GCA_013399115.1 of Anseranas semipalmata. NCBI lineage: Eukaryota > Metazoa > Chordata > Aves > Anseriformes > Anseranatidae > Anseranas > Anseranas semipalmata. Next base: position 52,082 of record VXAA01006809.1, on the reverse strand, counting down.
AGTACCTGAGCCTTTCCCTGTCCTGTGTAACCGGGTCCCTCATCTTGCTCAGCAATGGGCCCGCATTTTCCATAGTCTTCCTTTTGTCACTGATGTACTTAGAGAAGCATTTCTTGTTGTCCTTGACATCCTTGGCCAGATCCAATTCCGTTTGGGTTTCAGTTTTCCTGGATGCTTGGACAATCTCTGCATTCCTCCCAGGTTACCTGTCCTTGCTTCTACCCTCTGTACACTTCCATCTTGTGTTTAAGTTCAGCCAGGAGCATCTCATTCATTCATGCAGGCCTTCCAGCATTGTTGCTTGACTACTTCTTTGTTGGGAGGCACCAATCTTGAGCTTGGAGGAGGTGATCCTTGAATATTAACCAGCTTTCTTGGGCCCCTCTTCCCTCCAGGGCCTTGTGCCATGGGACTCTTCCAAGCAGATACTTTGAGAGGCTGAAGTCCAATCTTCTGAAGTGCAGGGTTGTCAACCTGCTGTGTGCCCACCTCACTGCCCTCAGGAACCTGAACTCCAGTATCACATGAGCACTGCAGCCAAGGTTGCCTGTGACCTTCTCATTCCCAACAAGTCCCTCCTTGTAGGTGAGTATGAGGTCCAGCAGAGCACCTTTCCTCATTGGCTCCTCTATCACTTGGAAGCTGTCCTCAGTGCACTCCAGCAACCTCCTGGATTGTTTATATCCTGCTGTGTTGTGCCTCCAACAAGTATCAGGGTGGCTGAAGTCCCCCATCTATTTGTCAGAAGACATCTGCTGCTTCTTCCTGGTCAGGTAGGCTGTAGCAGACCCCCACTAGAATGTACATCCCAGCCCTCGTTAATCCTAACCTGTAAACTCTCAGTTGGCTCCTCATCCACCTATCCCAGGTAGAGCTCCATGCACTCTCCAGCTGCTCTTTCACATAAATGGCAAGTTGTCCTCCTCTTCCTAGCCTGTCCTTCCACTGCAGCACACTCCAGTAATGGGAGCCATCCCACCACATGTCCATGAACCCAACAAGATCATACTCCTACAACTGTACACACCTCTCTTATTTCATCAGGTTTATTCCCCATACTGTGTGAGTTAGTATGCAGGCACTTTAGAGAGGTACCCCAGCATGTTGAGCCCAAGGGTTTGGGTTAATTTCTCCGTAATGTTGCCTTGCTGGTTTATCCTCTGGTCAGTACCTCTAGGCACTTCTGTACTATATAACAACTGTCAGGTCTTCTAGTCATCCCCTGTTCCTCACCACAAAGCCAGGAGGTCCCTCTAAGCTTTGTCTTTTGCTGTTCTGGCCTACAGTTTCAAAATGAAATGGAGCCCTAGCATTTTCCTGGCCAGGTACTGGCAGGCTCTTCCTCACAGTTTGGGAGCTGCAGGTTGAGCAAGCAGTTTGCAGTCCCTGCTGCGGTACACAGTCCTGAGCTGTAGTTTGACTTTCAGCGAGATATGGTTTCAAAACAGAGATCAGAGGAGAAAAGAAAGGGGCGGGGGGGGATTTTAGCACTTCTGGATTTTACTGGAAATCTCAACCCAAGTTACCTGTCAAGTAAGAATATTACAGATGTTCCAGATAATGAGATAATGTCTAGGTCAAATGCTTCCCATACACAGCTGAGTGACCTTTCAGGTCTCTGTTTTTTGAACTAAGGATGAAAATGAATGTGAATATGGTGAATCTGCTCTAGAAAGTCTGTCTGTTTCTGGCTACTTTCCCTCTACTGTAAAATTCCTTGCCCAACATATGGCATTGTGAACTTACCTCTTAACTCACGGCTTACGGTCAGTGTGAGGGTACCACTGAGATAACTTAATGCTATATTGCTGTGGGACCTAATCTGGGATCTTAGTACATTCTGTTTGTCTTGCTGGTGCCAGAGCTTTAAGGTGCCCACAAGGGGTCAGACTGCATGGGTCTGGTAAGCCTACCCTAGCAAAGCAACCTCTCCTGTCAGGCCGCAAGGTCTGCTTCCTGCCCTAATAAGTGCTGTCTGTGGCTTCAGAAATCTATCTCCGCATCGTACTTGGGGCACCCAAAGGGCACAAAGGAATCCAGGTCCCCTAAGGTAAATGAAAATAACTATGGGATGGATCTGAACAGTGATGACTCCACAGATGATGAGAACGCACCTCGGAAGCCTGTCCCTGCCTGGGCTGATGGTAGGTGTCAAGTTTGATTGGGCTTTAATTCCTTCATTGGGAAGCTGGAGCTTTACAGATTTGCTCAGTGTAATCTCAACTTCCCTAAAGTGCAGTTCAGGAGTGTGTGAGACTTCAGTGCTGCCAGCTGTGAGGGGGACTGTATCTGCTTTATTGCAAGTGCTGTTGTGTTGAAGTTAAACCAAAGTCGTGAGTGTGTTTGTATTCAAGGGTGTGAAAGAATGGTGGGGGCTCACTAGTAATGAAACAACCCATCCTCCTGAAGGAAATCAAGATGTGGTAGGTTTGCAATATTTGTAGTGTGGTGAAGAGTGACTTAAAACAGGCACTGTTGGCAACTTGAGGATGGGTGTGGAGCTCAAAGCTTTGCAATGATCAGGAAAACTGTTGATCACACTCACTGTACAGGTTGCAACAGTTTTTCAGGTATGGATGGAGAAGAGTAACTATCCTGTGGGCTCTAAGGGAAAGGATACCTTAAGCAGAGCACTGAAAACATATTTACGAGTCTGATTCTCTAATATGGCTGTTCTTATAGGGTCTCAGCTTAATCAAGCCATTCTCCACCAATACTATCACCCAGTGAATGTTGACCAACTCTTTGGGTTAATTGCAAGCCCTAAGCTGGAGGATATTTTTGGCAAGAGCAAGCCTCGCTACTTCAAACGCACAAGTTCAGCAGTTTGGCATTCCCCACCTGGGACCAAATCTACTTGTGGCCTAGCTTGCAACTTCAAAAACTGAGAAAACGCAAAGAAACTTGTTTTCTTGACAATGTGACATATCAGGCTCTATTTTCTTAGCATACAGAGTATTTAGTTTTAAACGTTTTTTTTACAAAAATAAAAATATTGAATAAAGTTCTGTTGCAATAAACAGTCCATCAGTGCTTGTCTCTCTCCTTTCCCTCGCTATGGTGGGATGATGCTGTAGCTGGTGGCTGTAGCTAATGTGCTTTGAGATTGATGGCTGTGGTTTGTGCAAGTGAAAATGCAGATGTTTGGAGACATACTGCTCCATTACATATTTCCTCAGATTACTTGCAGAATTTTACACAAGAAAGCTATGAAATTGCTGTAGGGAAGATTAAAATTTTAAATCAACATGAGGGGGTAATGTTTTCATAACCCATTCTGTATAACATTTATGTAGTTAACAATGTTTCTGTCAGCAAGTGTCTTTCTTTTGACCCTGCATTCTTGTGACCTGTTGTTAATGAGCCAGAATCTTTCTTCTTTAGCTAGAAGAGTCTGTTCAGACAGTTTAAAGAAACTCTAGTTGTCCTGTCACTGGTTTGTCTTCTAATAGAAGAATGGAGTCTAAGCTAAGTTCTTTGTGCTGTTTTTGTAGGAGGCTTGAGGGTACAGTCTTGCTTGGGCAGGAGGCAAATTTATTTTGAAGTTGTCACTTGGTAAGCAGTGAAATGATGTCCTTAGGACTGCATTCATATCACCTGCTCAGTGCCCCCCTGCCCATGCACACCCTGGGGTGTGCTTAGTGGTAGGAGGCTGCCTGCGGTGCAGCCAGAGGCCCTGGGAAGCGGTTGCTTAGGGACTGCTGCAGTATGCTCGGGCAGCTGAAGAGCATCCCAAGGTCCTGCAGTGCTACATGGGGTCAGCTGCAGATCCATGCTGTGCATCTCGGCTGCCCTTATAGCCCCTGGAGGGCTAGCCCATGCAGTCAATGATATACAAAGAGCAATTCAGCTAGTTCAACCCTTCTGAATGTAGTGATGAGGAAGATGCTTAGATGAAAAGGGAAAGTCCCTGACTTAAAACCAAGTCCCACATTTGCCATAATAACCATTCCCCTTTCTTCAGTTCTCCCCTCTTGGGCTGTGTTTATGAGCACACCAGAGACTGGGTCAGGCCTTAGGTGGTATGATGTGTTGCTCTGAGATCCCTTGTGCACCAAGCCAGCAGGTGCAGGGCTGGGGCTTGCTTACTTTCTCTGAGTGGTCAGGGCTGTGAGGCTGCCTAGAGCCAGGGAGGAGTGTCCCTAACCCTCACTAGTGTAGCCCTGCACTGTGCCAGCACTTGACCAGTGACATGGTCTCCTTGCCACTGAGCCCACAGGGGCAGGCAGCTGAGGGCAAATACAGAAACATGGCTATAGACCAGTTCAGAGCTGTTTATGCTTGCTTATAACTGCTCAAAGGAGATTTTGAGGTGGTCAGTGAGCTTTTGAGGAGCTTTATAGCAGGTATGGGGTAGTTTTGATGAGTTTAGAAGAGTTTTCAAGTGGCGTGGTGGAAGAGGGTTGCTTACAGGTGGTTAGAGCTTTTGATAGGTCTTTAAAGCTTTGAGTTCAGCAGAGGCATTGACTGTGGTTGAGACAAGTGGTTGAGACTCACAAGAGTGAGTGAGCAAAGCATTATGGGGGTTAAAGGCTGCTTAAAGCTGCTCTCCAGGAGCTCCATCCTGGCTGCTAGGTTGCCCCAGGACTTCTAGGTTCCCCCAGCTTTTCTGGTTCCTCTTGGGCTCTGTGTCACTCTGGATGTCTTGGGTCTCATAGTGAGTCTTGCTTTTCTGGCCAGTCTCTCTCTGGTCCCCTTGAGCTCTATGAGGTTATCTCTGTGTCTTTTTGTCTCTCTCTCAGGTTACTTCAGGCTGTCAGTGTCCCTCAGGTTTTGCAGCCTCTCTCAGTAGTGTCACCCAAAGCAGTAAGTTGCAAGGTACAAGATGTATTTGATATAGGTTTTTACTGAAAACAGTTGTGCCTGTTGGAGCAGAGACACACATTGAATTTAGGAGAGTCAGATGCTGAAACAATGACAGCTGTACCCATGTGGAGTGTTCTTGCTGCCACCTCACCAGTGCATTAAGTTTTGAGGACACTCAAAGTGCTTTCCCCAGGGCAGCAGTGTTTGCAGGGTCCAGCTGGTCCCACAGCACTGGGGGTCACCTTGGTGCATTCCCACCTCTCTCCTGCTCCCACTAGGCCAGCTGCACCCCAGTACTTCCTCCTCCATGGCATCCAAGGTGTGTTTTGGGGCACTTCCACACCTGGGGACCAAACATTGAAGTTCTACAGATTCGTCCATTGCCTTATCCCAGTTTTCTACACCCACGGTTCTGTTCCTTCCCACCCACACAGGACATTGAAGGAGGTCCTGTCTGGATCTGTAATGTGTGAACACGTCTCAGTTCCAGGTAGTAATTCCTACACTGCTTAGGAGGATCAGCCCTGAGTCTGTGCAAACAGAGTCTGGCCACACATGTTGGAAGGTACTTTCAGCATTAAAAGGAGGAAATATCTCCTGTACCCATCATCTCCTCTTGATGCATGTGCAAGCTCCATCAGCAAGCCACCAGACCAGAGCCCCTTGCTGAAGAGAGTCCTGCTTGTCAAATGTATCCAGTATTCAGGTTGTGTTTTCTTTCTTTCAGCGCAGCCACAATCTGTAATGTCTCTTCATTTAATCTGGATTTCTTCAGCCTTTGAGAAGGAAAGAGGTTTAATCTACCCAAGCTGTTGACAGTTGGCCATGTCATTGCACAGCTGGAGACACAAAAAAAAAAAAAAGACAAAAAAGCAGCCAGCATGTTTTTGTTTGTTTGTTTGTTTGTTTTTTTCCTGGTGTTTTCTGGCCCTTGTCTTTCTGCTCCAGCAAGCAGAGAGCACAGGGAGACTTGAGTCTGGGGCTGGTCCACAGAGCCCTCAGCCAAGGCATCAGGCACCTGGCAGGATCCTGCCCTGGCAGCTGGAGCTGGGCTCCGGCGTCCCAACATTTGCCAGCAATTCAAGAGAGGGAACTCAGTTTCAGTGCCTAGACCACACAGAAAAGTTATAAGAGAAGTCTTTGTTACCGTCTCCGCTGTGCCATGCTTCCCCTTTGTCTTTGAGCAAGTAGAAGAGTGCTGCAAAAAACTCCTGGAAGCTGAGGTGGATGAAGCTGCAGGTGCTGACACAGGCGATGTCCCTCTGTAAGAGGTGCTCGCTGAGGAAGAGCAGGAGGGCTTCTCACCGGTCCAGCAAGTACCTGCACTCCTCCTCCACCTCAAACAGGACCTTCTGCTTCCACACACCATCAGCAGCCAGGCAGCACAGCCTCTGTAGCACCGCAGGCATGCCTCACTTCAGCGAGCAGCTCAGTGACCTGAGCAGGGCAGAAAGGTGGAGGATGTAGATTCCCATTGTTCTCTTCGGGCTTTGCATGAGACCCCCTGTCCAGCCGAGCTGCTGCTTCACAATGGTGCAGACGATCCAGCAGATGATGAGCACAAGACACACGGTGAAGAGAGTTTCATTCCTGACAAACTGAAAGGCAGCAGCTTCCGCTGTCTTCTGCTCTGACAGCTCAGCCTGGGGCCAGTTGAAGGAAAAGCACAGTTCATTGAAGCCACTGATCACAAACAGGAGCTTCTCCAGCTGCCCCAGCATCTTGGCAAGTGGCAGAGAGCTGCTGGACAACACCTGGCAATGAGGTTGGCCAAGCTTGCCTTGCTGGTCAGGAGGTTGCTCTCCCAGCAATAGATGTAGAAGCCATAGTCAAACTCCGCAAACACCTTGTCTGATGCCAGGTCCAGCATGATTTTCCTGTCTGTCATCATCTTGCCCATGCCTGCAGCTCCCAGGAGCACGATGACCTTGAGGGTCCAGCCATCTGGGCCAGGCTTGAAGAGGCACCAAGAGCAGTGGAGTAGCTGGTTTGCTCCTTTGTGATCTCTGTGTGCCTCCGTTCCCATGGCCACAATCCTGTGCTCCTGTTGCTCTTCTTTGCAGTGCTTGTTGACAATCACCAGCTTTGAGTACCTGGTGTTCAGATCCACATAATCACTGACCTGGGTGTTTTGGTCCTATATCCGCCTGTAAGCGTGGCATATCTTTTTTTTTTTTTTGGTAAGTTTTCCGGTACTCTGAAATGGTGAGAGGATACCTTATGCACCTGTGGACCATGAGGTAAGTGCCCCCCACCACCAGAGGAGCAGGCTCCAGGGCTGGAAGAGAAAGGGGTGTTAGCAGGCTTCACCACAGAGCCCCCCACATGCCCTGTAGGTCTCCAGCTCTGAGAGGTCTTTGAGGGCTCAGAGCAGCAGCTCCCCAGCAGTGCCATCAGGAGAGCCCCCAGATCTGGCTAACACATGGCCCGGTGCCTGTGACAGGGGAACGAGGTTTGGGGAAATGATCCTGCAAGGAGCCTTCCTGGCCCCACAGCCCATCCCATCCAGGTTGTGCTGTCGCTGCCCTGTGGGAAGCTGTGCCCATCACCGTTCCCAGCTCTGCTCCTGGAGGCTGGGGCTGCCTGCACCGGGCACTGTGGTCCTGCTCGTTCTGTCAGCAAAGGCCTCCTCCCTGCTGCTGCACTCCTCCAGCCCAAACTGTCCCCACTGGTGTGAGCATGGGGAGCACTGAGGCAGTGGTCCAGGGGCTTGCTACCAAAGCCTCGCTAGAGCCACATCCCACCACCTAAGCAGTGTCCCCACCAGGAGAGCCATACCCCACCAGGAGAGCAGTGTCCTCACCAGGAGTGCCACATCCCCACAAGGGATATCCATGAAGGCAGGTGCTGTTAGGATGGCCTTTGCTGCTTCCCCTCAAAATTTGTCCTGGCAGGCAGCCCAACATCAGTTCTGGTGTCCTACCACTAGGGAAGGGTCTGATCCACCAGAAAACCCTGAGTCCACTGGTGTGTCACTAGCCTTGCCAGGTGATGGAGTTTGCCACCAAAATGGGCAGTTCTGCTCTCCCCTGGGGGCTTAACCAGGCAGCAAGGTCTTGGGCTGGAAATGGCTCACATCACAGGGGTTTGGGTCAAGCAAAAAGCTTCAAAAGCTCAGGTAGCCCCAGGGTAACAGAACTAAAATGTAGCAGGATCTGCCAGAGCTGCTGCCAAGTGATGGGGAAGGATGAGGAGCAGCCCTGGGGGCCGAAATTCAGGCTAAATCTAGGCTGCAATCTCCTCCTATCAATTTGCATGCTCCTGGCAATAAGAAATAGCTGTGCTGTTTTGTCAACACACGGGACGTTTGCAGGGCGCAGTTGTAGGAGTGGGCCAGTGGGTAAGAATGTAAAAACAGCTCATGCAGCACTGCGGAAGGATGCAGGGCGCTCTCGGCTGGACACAAGGTGGCAGAGCCAGAGTACCAGCAAGCCCCGTGGGAAATGCTTCTGCAGCCCTGAGTGAGATGCAGGCGTGAAGCAAAAAATACTCTTTCTGAGACTGAAACTGTAGAAATGAGATAACTACCTGCAGGGTGCAAAAAGATACCAAGAGCAGGCAATGCCCCACGTAGGGCCCTTCTCTGCACAACAACCATTGATTTGAATAGTGTTTGTAGATAAAGGCATCCCATGAAGAAAAACTATATACATCCTTACTGAAGCCACATCCCTTGCAGCACAAAGACAAATCCCACGAGAGCAAAACCTGCTTAACTGATTACACAGCATTTAGAAGTTGTAAAAACCTACCTTGGCATGATTGCGCTGCGTTCGGCTCAGAAAGCAGACTTGGGTTTTGGCTTTCTGCCACCAGCTTGTAATTACAAAGAGTGTCAGCCAAACTAAAAATGTATCTTGGATGGAAAGAGACCCAAAACAAAGTCAAACAAAGCCCTTTGTAAGTGTTGCTGCCGAGATCCTGGCAAGCTCTGATTTCCCTAAGTCTTACCAGTCCTACAGTAATGGCATTCAGGCTGTGTTGAGTTAGTGTAAGCTCATTAATGGCTGCAGAATATTAAAAATAAATAAATAAATAAGGACAAGTATATTGAGAGTGATGGTGAGGAAACTGGAAGTCAGTCCTACTCAACACAGATTTTATTACTTAAATACCCACTGCGCAAGAGCTGTAAATGTCCTGTATGCAATGAGGGAAGCAGAGATGAGATGCGGGAGGTCTCACTGCGTGGACAAGCGCTTGCCCTGGTGCATGGTCAGCCCAGCAGTGCCTGCAAAGCTCTTTGCTCCCAGCCCCAGGCCAGCGGCGCTGCATGATGCTCTGCCAGCTCCACAACATGGCCACATTCTCCAGTATTGCTCCACAGCTCTCACTGGCTTTCCTTCCTGTGACCTTCCTGCCCACCGGCACGAAGTCAGCTCTGTGGTGTGATGGTGCCACTCGTGCTGACTCAGGGCTGAAATGAAACCACTTTGTCACCCGCCATGACATTACCTCCCCTGCCTTGCTGACAGCAAAGCTGGGTCCTCTGGCAGTAGGGGCATGGCTTCTCCTTCCCTGGGGAACACCCTCACAGCAGAAGCTGGCAGCTGGTGGAACCCATGGGTACATTCAGCATGAGGAGCCAGAAGAGGACTCGCAATGTGCCCAAGCCCTTATCCTCCAGCTCTCCCCCTTGCTTCCCAGCACTGGAAGATACACAGCCACTGGCATACCTCACAGCCCCATTTCACACCCAGGTGCTGGCAGCAGAGGTGGATATGGAAAAAGCTCATTTTTTGAGGGAATGGAGGCACAGCTCTGGATGTCAGGGCAGCCCAAACTGCTGTGGGAGCAGGGGCTGCATTACTGCTGATGCCTCCTCAAAAAAGTGGGGGAAGAAAAATCTAAAAGCAGGGGAAGAAAGCAAGCTTGGAGCGATCATCTGAAAAGTCAGCAATCTTCTGCTTGTGTTTTTGTGCCAGAAATACAGATATGGATTTGAAGGGTGGACCATTTGGCGGATAAGGAATTGGCTCGATGGCCGCACACACAGAGTAGTGGTCAATGGTTCTATGTCCAGGTGGAGGCTGGTGACGAGTGGTGTCCCTCAGGGGTCTGTCTTGGGACTGGTGTTCTTCAATATCTTTGTCAGTGACATAGATGATGGGATTGAGTGCACCCTCAGCGAGTTTGCAGATGACACCAAGCTGAGCGGTGCAGTTCATGCAATGGAAGGAAGGGATGCCAACCAAAGGAACCTGGATAAGCTTGAGAAGTGGGCCCATGTGAACCGAATGAGGTTCTACAAGTCCAAGGACAGGGTGCTGCACCTGGGTCAGAGCAATCCCAGGCATGAGTACAGACTGGGAGAAGCACTCTTCGAGAGCAGCCCTGCGGAGCGGGACCTGGGGCGTTCTGGTGGACAAAAAGCTCAGCATGAGCCAGCAGTGTGCACTTGCAGCCCAGAAGGCCAACTGTGTCCTGGGCTGCCTCAAGAGAGGAGTGGCCAGCAGGTCGAGGGAGGTGACTGTCCCCCTCTGCTCTGCCCTCATGAGGCCCCACCTGGAGTGCTGCATCCAGGTCTGGGCCCCCCAGCACAAGAAAGATATGGACCTGTTAGAGAGGGTCCAGAGGAGGGCCACAAAGACGATCAGAGGGCTGGAGCACCTCTCCTATGAAGAAAGGTGGAGAGAGCTGGGCATGTTCGGCCTGGAGAAGAGAAGGCTGCAGGGAGACCTGATTGCGGCCTTTCAATACTTAAAGGGGGCTTCTAAAAAGGATGGAGGGGGACTCTTTACTCAGGGAGATAATGATAGGACAAGGGGCAATGGTTTTAAACTGAAAGAGGATAGATTTAGACTAGATGTTAGGAAGAAATTCTTCACTGTGAGGGTGGTGAGGCACTGGAACAGGTTGCCCAGAGGACCCTTGCCTGTGGATGCCCCATCCCTGGAGGTGTTCAAGGCCAGGTTGGACGGGGCCCTGGGCAACCTGACCTAGTGGGTGGCATCCCTGCCTACAGTAGGGCGATTGGAACCTAGATCTTTAAGGTCCCTTCCAACCCAAGCCATTCTATTATTCTATGATTCTATGATCTCAGTGGTCCATGACACCTTTGTGATGTCCCCAAAAGGCCACTCAGCTGCCACTACCCTTTCCTGCAGGGAGGAAGATGTTTTGGTGAGGGGACCATGAGCTCTGCTGCTTGGCCTTGAGAGACATTAAAAACTAGCCCTGGTCGGGGTTATTTGCTCATTTATTTGCTGCAAATGTAGCCCTAAATGGTGGAAATCTCAGTACTAATAGATGCTCTGGAAGAGATTTGCAGCCAGGCATGGGTCTTATCTCTAATTACGTGTCTGGCTGAGCTGCATCTGGCTCCGGGGATGTCTGCGTGTGTTTGGTTCCTGGAGATTCTCTTGAAACCCGCTGGGACCCTGGGCTACAAGCAGCGCCAATTAATATCCACCACAGGGAGAGGCAGCCGCGGCCATGCACCGTCTGGCTGCGAGCTGCCACGGCAAGGAGGAGCTGTCCCGCGGGGAGCAAACAGCCCCTGGCGTCTGGGCGATGCCACCAGGCTGAAATATAGAAATCAGGTCAATCACGCTGGCATTTTCAGCTGGGAAGGAAGCAACTCCATGAAAACAGTGGGAGAAAACTGGAAAAAAATACAGGAAGGCTAGATTTTGAAAGTGCCTCCTTTCCAAAATGTCATACCCATATTGTTGCAATTTTTCCAATGTTTCCAGAACATCCTTTTGTTCCAAAAGGGCCATTTGCATTTAAAGAAGCCAGCTGCAGGGGGGGAGGAGGGCACGCTAAAGATGGCTTTGTCCCCTCTCCATATGAAATAAGCAGAGAAACAGAATTTTTTGTTTCACATGGAGCAAAACAATCAGCTTCAACCTGAGGCATTTTCCAAGTCTGCGAGCAAAAAAAACCCAAAAAACCGACAACAACAAAAAAAAACGTTTCAGCTTATAGCAGGCTGGAGGAGAGTTTTGTGCACTGGTTTAAGTCGGCTTTTAAATGAAAACACAGCCCTCCCCTCTGCCCTGCTGCAGCCACTGCCGCCGCCCCCCCTTGGCCACCCAGTCCCCGCAGCCTGGGTTCATTCCGGTGAAAGCAGTTGGGTAAAAATCACTCTGGGTTTGCTCTGGACCGCCTCATTTTTCCCTTCTGCTAACACGTATTTTGTTTCTGTTTTCGGAGCCTGGGAAACCCTGATTCACCCCATCCCATGGGGGGGTGCTACCTGGGGCTCGGGGCGGGGGGTGCAAGGAGGGCAGCCCGTGGGCTGGGGACCAGCCGAGCCCTTTGCAGGTGGCTGTATGCCACCCATCGCTCCTCATCCCGCTCTGTCCCCCCTGGCTGCCCCCAAGTGGGGTGTCCCCAGCGTGGGGGCATTGCTCCCCTCCTCTGTTTCCATCACTCTGGTGGCTCCGCATCCTGCTCTCCTGTTGCTCAGAGATGTGGAGGCAGTTGCTAAGAGACACCGAAACGTCAGTATCTGGCCCTCAAGGAAAAAAAAAGAGAGACAGAGAAAGAGAGAGACAAGGGAGGACGAGGAGGAGGAGGGGAGGAAGGAGGTGGGGAAAGACCTGCTCCGATTGCCAGGCTCGGCAGCAGCCTTGGCTGCGGCTGTGGGAGCTGCTCGCCCAACTTGGCGGCCTCCAGGGCGAGGGTGGCCACCCGAGGACCCTTGCCTTGCTGCTCAGGCCCAGCGGCTCCAGGGAGCTGAGCCCCGCTTGTCCCCCACGCAGCGTGAGTATCCTGGGAACCCCAATGTCCCCCGGCGCCACTGGAGCAATCAGCAGCCGTGGTGGGGAAGGGGGGGCGGCTGGGGCAGCAGTTTCCCCAGCAAAATGGGTGAGGTGGGGAAAGGATGGAGCTGGGGAGTGCATGGGTGTGCTGGGCGAGGGAGGAAGGAGCAAAGATGGCCAGGCGGCAGGGGGCGAGAGCAGGCCAGGCAGCGGGGCCGCCTGGGCAAGGCATGCTGTGCCGGGGGGAGGGCCGGGCATGGGGAAGGGGGGGCCAGGCGAGGAGGGCTTCCCTGGGACTGGGCAGAGCTGATGATGGTGGGGACCCCCCTGGCTCTGTCCACCGCCCACCAGGACGATCTAAGCAAAGTCGGCAGGGTTGGGGCCCTCTTTTTGGCCGAAAGACCTGCTGGCAGAAGCACGGGGGGAGAGGGGGGCTCGGAGGATTGGGGTGGCCCCAGCATAGGGAGCACAGGGATGGTGTGATACCCTGTGAGCCACAGCCCCACAGCCTCCCCCCAGCAGGGCTTACTGCTAGCTTGGGTTTCTCTCACCCCTCTTTTCCACAGGCAGCTGAAAACGGCCCAACGCCAGCCCTGCTGGGGGGACTTAGTGGGCCCCCAAATGTCTCCAGGATGCCCCAAGCATCGCTTTGCTAGCTTGGAGCTCGGCTCCGGTCCCAAAGTCTTCCTCCACCTCTGCTAGCAGCCCTCAGTGTAAGCAGGCAGGTGGCCCTTTCCGCAGCTGGGATGGTCCCGACCGCTCTGTGACAGGCAGAGGATGCCGCCGCAGCACGGCCAGTGGGCTGTCCCCGCGCTGAGGCCCGCTGGCCACCCCATCCCCTGCGGCATGGTGCGCGCTGGACTCTGAGATGGGCCCAGGGGCTGGCCGCCGGCCCGCCATGCTGCTGGGCCCCTGGGTGGTGGCGGCAGCAGCGGTGGTGGCGGCAGCGGGTGCTGGAGCAGGCTGCCCGGTGCTGTGCACGTGCCACGGGCAGGCGGTGGACTGCAGCGGGCAGCGTCTCTTCTCGGTGCCCGCCGAGCTGCCGCTGGACACCGGCAACCTCAGCCTGGCCCACAACCGCATCGCCAGCATCCCGCTGGGCTACCTGGCCTGCTACGCCCAGCTGCGCGTCCTCGACCTGCGCAACAACTCCCTGGCGACCCTGCCCACCCGGCTCTTCCTCGGCGCCCGGCGCCTGACCCACCTGGACCTCAGCTACAACAACTTCAGCCTGGTGACGGCCGACATGTTCCTGGAGGCCAGCGAGCTGCTGCGCCTCGACCTCAGCCACAACCCCTGGCTGTGCAAGGTGCACCCCAAGGCTTTCCGGGGGCTGGCACAGCTGCGGGAGCTGGACCTCAGCTACGGCGGGCTCTCAGCCCTCAGCCTCGATGCCCTGGAGGGGCTGACGGGGCTCATCACCCTCCGGATCGGCGGCAACCCCTGGGTGTGTGGCTGCGCCATGGAGCCCTTCCTCAAGTGGCTGAAGAGCCGCATCCAGCTCTGCGCCTCAGGTAGGTGGCCCCATCCCCGCCGTCGCGCCCGTGCCCCCCACTTACGGCGGCCCCAGCCCCTGATGCCGCTCCCCCGTCAGATTCACAGCTGGCCAAGTGCCAGGCCCCCCCCGAGGTGAAAGAGGTCCCCCTCTTCTCCCTGACGGAGGAGAGCTTCAAGGCCTGCCACCTCACCTTGACACTGGACGACTATCTCTTCATCGCCTTCGTGGGCTTCGTGGTCTCCATCGNCCCCCCCCACCTGGCGGGGACACCGGACTGTGCCTTGTCCTTGTCCCTTCCTGCTGTTGTCCCCCATGCCTGGCCATCATGGGGAGGCTGGGGGACAGTTCCTCTTCTGCCCAAAAATGGGGAATTTTCACACCAGCTGGTGTCCCCCAGGACTGCCACCACTGCCATGAACCCCAGCTGAGTTCGGAGCGCCCCAGCTCCCAGGGCTGGTGGAGGTAGCTGCACAGAGGGCACACGGGGGTCCCGGGTCCAGGAGCCTCCACGTGGTGCCAGTCAGTGGGGAACAGAACAGGGGCTGCAGCCGGGTGGGGGGAGGGACCTCCATTTAGGAGAGAGACCCCCAAAAGCAGCCTGTGCCTTGGGGGATGCCCACACCCGCTGCCTGGGGGGAAAACCTTGGACATCCCCACTTCCACCCCATAAACAGCACTGGTGGAGCAAGAGCCCAGCAGCCCCCAGCTCCCTTAACCCTGCCTGTGCTCTGCAGCCTTGCCAAAATGTAGGGGCCAAGCCCAGGACATGGCACTGCCACCCAGCTTGGTGCCACCACTCGCTGGGGGACAGACCCAGGCAGATGCCTGAGCCTCACTGGTGACACTGGCCACTGCTCGGATACACAGACAGCACCGGGGCCATCGTGCCTGGTGGTGGGACAAGCATCGAAGCCCCGTGAGCATCTCCTGGGCACAGCTTTCACCGCTACTTTTTTGCTCCTCTCCCTTCTCCTCCCAAGTTTTACACAGGTTCAGGGCCATACTGGGTGCCAGATGGCTTGGGGACCCGTCCTGATCTCGTCATTAGGAGGCAAAAGGAACTCCAAAGAGAAAAAAAAAAAAGAAGAGGAAGAAAAAAAGCCAACAGCCCAGCCCCTCTGTCCGACCGGGGCGGCCACTGCTCCCACGTGCGTTTTATACCGTCTTTGCGGCCATTCCTGCAGCACATAGGGCTAAGGACTAATGCCTCCACCCCAGGTGTAAAACCCCTGTGGTCACATAGCACTTTGCTGCCAAGAAGCATTTGCTCCCATCCTCGGCCTCCCCGGGTGGGTTTTGCTTGGGAAAGCCCCCACCTTGCCCCTTCCCTGGGGCCACTCGCCTGCCAGATGCATCGCAAGGAGGGGCCTCCCGTGAGTTGTTTTATTTTCTTACCGTGTTTTCCATGCGTGTAGCTGGATTATAGATGCACAGTTTAAAAACAAAGCAACCAAAAAAAAAAATGGGGAAAAATAAGGCAATGTGTTGGCTCGGTGACTCCACGTCCACCGCTGAGTGTCTCCCGAGGTCAGGAGCCCTGGTAGCAGCATGGAGGCAGAAGGCTGGGTGCAAATCACAGCAGTCTCCATGGCAAGAGCCTTCAGGGATGTGGCCTTGCACAGGCTCCCAGCCTCCTTGCCAGTTCCCATACTGGTCTGGGGGGAAGGCGGGTGTCCTGTGATGGGCAACCCTGAGCTGTGGTGAGGCAAGGTTGGATTCACGGTCAGGTTATACCCGTGGTGAGGTTTCACCCATGGAGAGGTTGTGCCCATTAGCAAGGTTGTACCCATGGTGAGGTTGCACCCATAACGGGGCTGGATCCATGGTGAGGTTGGATCCATGGCAAGGTTGTACCCATGGCCAGGCTGCACCGCACAAGCCCCATGCCCATAGGAGAGCAGAGCCCACCACTGTTGCCTCCTGAGATAGGGGCACTTGGGGTCCCTTTTTTCTTTTTTTTTTTTTCTTTTTGGTAAGTCTGCCCCGGCCCCACCAAAACAGCCTCTGGATACCAAGGCCAAAACGTGTGTTTCCCCCGAGAGTTCCTGACCCTTTTATTGGGTGACAGAGGAGAAAGTGTGAATTCAAAGTTCCCCAACATCCATGAATTCATCCAGACCCATTTTCTGCCTTTCTGAAGCAAAAGGGCCTTCCCTTGTGCTTTGCTGTCCCACATGTAGGAGGGCAGGGGACCTGCCTGAGGGTGCCAGTTTCCGCCAACATCTGTCTGGCCGTAGCTGGTGCCGGTGCCTGACCTCAGGTGACAGGCCCCCATGCCAGGTGCCCCCGCATCACGGCCATGTCCTGTCCTGCAGCAAGATGGGGAGCTCCTGGGTGTGGAGGCAGCCGCCCTGCCCTCCTGTTGTCCTCTCCTTCCCTCATCCGTACTCTCATCCGTTCTTCTTTTTCTCTCTTTCTCTTTCTCTTTCTCTTTCTCTTTCTCTTTCTCTTTCTCTTTCTCTTTCTCTTTCTCTTTCTTTTTTCCCTTTCTTGTTTTTCCCTTTCCTTTCCTTTNTTCTTTTCTCTTCTTCTTTCCCTCTCTCTTTCCCTCTCTCCTTCTCTCTCCTTCCTCCTTTTCCCCTTTCTTTCCCCCTTCCCCAGGCTATGCCAAGCACTGCTGGATGGGGAAGGAGAAGTGGGAAAAGCCGAGTTTGAACCCCCCCCCAGTCTTTGTACGGAGCACATTTTATAAACGTGTACTTTTGTAACAGTGAGCACTTTTTCAGAGCTGAACCTCTACAATAAAGAGCATCAGTGCAGCCTGTGTCGGGGCTGGGGTGGGGGGCGCACGAGTGTGGTGGTGGGGACATGGGTGTGCGGCAGCAGGGGACATGCGTCTGCGGCAGCGGGAACACGCAGGACTGGCTGAGAAGGAGGTGGAAAACAACCTGCAGAAGGCATCAGCCGTGTTTTCCCCTCCTGGCGCTTCCTGTTATTCCTCCAGCAGCACCTCCCAGTGCAGCGGGGCCCAGCTGCCGGCAGCCGGGTCACCGCAGTGTCACCCGGCTCCCCGGGGCGGCTGGGCCCCCTCGTGCAGGGGCTGCAGGGCTGCTCCTACGTGATGGAGCCCAGAGGTCGGGCAGCAGCTGTGCTGTGTCCTGCCGGCACACATGGCCCTGGGGAGAGAGCTGGGGCGGCTGCTGAACAATGGCAGCCCCAGCGTTGGCATACCTCCCCCGTTGCCCACCCCCCAGCCACGCATGGAGTGACGTGGGTGACAACGAACAAGGCTGTCCTGCTCACCAGGGATTGGCAGCACCTGACTCAGCCGCCGCAGGGTGCCCGGTGCTCCCCTGTGTGTCCTCCCATCCGGCTGCACCCAGCCAGACTGCCGCTAATGTCACCCGCCATCCAGCCAGCCATCTGTCCTTCTGTCCTTCCATCCAATCCCTCCAGACATCTGTCTGTCCATCTGTCCTTCCATCCATTCCTCCAACCCTCCCATCCCTCTGTCCATGCACCCATTTCTCCATCCCTCCTTCCATCCACCCACCCGCCCACTCATCAGTCCAGACAGCCA
>VXAA01006809.1:13916-30838 GCA_013399115.1 Anseranas semipalmata | reverse complement strand
GGGGGTGGCTGTGCCCCGAGGAGAAGCTGCCTGAGCGCTCAGCCCCAGGGCCGGGGGGGCGGCAGCAGAGGAGGGCAGCGCAGGCACGACGGAAACGGGGGTCGAAGAAGGCGTAGAGGAAGGGGTTGAGGCAGCTGTTGATGTAGGCGATGCCGGTACAGTAGGGGTGGAGGTTGTTGAGGAAGGCGTGGAGGCTGCAGGACCAGGGCAGCACCTCCAGGTCCATCAGGACGTAGAGGGTCTTGACCAGGTGGAAGGGCAGCCAGCAGCCGCCAAAAGCAGCCACCAGCACGGCAATGATGGTCAGCAGGCGCTTGCGCTTGCGGGGACCCTCGGCCCGCTCCCGGCGGAAGTGGCTGGCCACGGTGCGGGCAATGAAGAAGTAGCAGGTCAGCATGACGGCGAAGGGGGCCACGAAGCCCAGGGCAGTGGAGGAGAGCCCCAGCCCCACCTCCCAGGCGCCCTCTGTCCCCGGCGCGGCCAGGCCCCCATAGTCCATGTAGCAGGTGACCTTGGCATCGCCCCCCAGCGCAGCTGCCCGCCGCAGCACCAGGGCCGGCAGGGCCAGCAGGGCTGCCAGCACCCACAGGGCCACCGTGGCCACCAGCCCGCTCACCCGTGAGCGCAGCTTGGCCGTGGCCAGGGGCCGCACGATGGCCAGGTAGCGGTCGAAGCTCAGCCCCGTCAGGCAGAAGACGCTGGCGTACATGTTGACAAAGACCAAGTAGCTGCTGACCTTGCAGGCGGCCGTGCCAAAGGGCCAGTGGTAGCCCAGCCAGGCGTAGGCAGCCCACAGTGGCAGGGTGGCCACGAAGGTGAGGTCGGCAGCAGCCAGGTTGGCGATGAAGGTGTCAGCTGAGCGCCGCCGCTCCCGGCCGCCCTTGAAGATGGTCCAAAGGACCAGCCCGTTGCCTGCTGTGCCCAGCAGGAAGACCAGCAGGTAGATGGCGGGCAGCAGGGACAGCGAGGGGCCCCACTCCTCATACTCGCACTCCGTCTCATTGTCCCCGTAGGCATAGGCGTCTGCCACCTCCTCCATGCCGCCGGCCGCTTGGCTCAGCTCAGCTCAGCTCATCCCCAGCGCCCTGGGCTCACCGCCGACCTCCTCCGGCCCTCTGAGCCCAGCCTGACGAATCCCACTGCGTTACCTCCCCTTCCTACCCGCCCTCCGCCCTCCTCCTCCGCCTCAGTGGGTTGGGACAGGATGGGGGAGCCCCCGCGGGAAATTTCACAGCTCCCCCCCCCCCCAACCTTCCATCTGGCTGCCCCGGCTCCTTCCTGGGGGTTTTACCAGGCTCTCACCCAAGTGTCAAAGCGTCAGCCTGTGAGATAACCCCACTGCCCCCCCCCCGCCACAGGGACTTGAGGCCACCCCAGTGCCCAGGCTTGGTGCCATGGCTCAGGGAAACAGCCCCTGTGGGGCAGGGGGGCCCATGGCCACACACAGGTCTGCCACCCCCCAGGGATGTGGAAATTGGATTTCACATTTCAGAGTTCACATTTGGCATTTTGCATTTGGGGTGTCGCACCTGGGATTTTGACATTTTGCACTTGTGACTTTGTACTTGGGGCTTTGCATTTGGGACCTTGCATCTGGCATTTGGTGCTTCGTACTTGGGATTTTACATCTGAGGTTTTGCATTTTGCAAAGTCGTGGCACAGAGGGGTCCCAAATTGCAAGGGCCCTATTTTGAACACAATGTGCCAGGGAGCCATTTATGCATTTACCAAAAGTCCAGGGAGGTGGAGTGGCGAGTCCCCACCCCTCTGGCCACTTGGGTTAGCAAAGGAACATTTTAAGGCATCTTCTGCTGAAGTCTCTCTGCATCGGCAGGGTGTAATGCAGAGCCCCCATGTCCCTCACCGTGTCCTGAGTCTGTGCTGCTTTCTGCTCCTTCACCTTACAAAAAAAAAAAAAAGGCTGCAATGCCTTTAGATCAGCCAACAAAGATGAAAAATTACTTCCAAAACAAGAAATATTGGAGGGCTCGGGATGAAGAAGCCATGGCCGAGCTGCAGGACAAGGCTCTCCCACTGAGGCTCAACTCTCACAGTTGCAGCTTTTGGCTAAGCCATTTGACAAGCTGAGCAAGGGTTTGCAAAATTTAACATCTGGTAAGCTGCAAGCCTCCACAGAGGCTGAGAAAAGCATGGGGCTCAGACTCGGCTGTTTGCAGCAAGGAGACGAGAGGTGCCTTTTGCCATTAAAATCAATAAATTAAGAGAGGAATCAGCAAGATTAAAAGAGAAGCAAAGGCACATTGGAGTCAACGCGGGGACAGATGTGGGCTGGGGCAGCAGCAGCGCAAAGGCAAAGCCAGATGCGGGAGTGACACTGCCACCGCCACCCCCACCAGCACAGACGGTCCCTCAAGCCAGTGTTAAAAAAAAGGGGGGGATGGCAAGGTAATTTGGTTGCTGAAATACAGGGCAGCCCTACGGGGTCTCCAAAATAAGGCTGTGGGAGGAGAAGACCAAAACCTGAACCAGCTTTCAGCCCTGTGAGAGCAAATGGGGGCTTAATCAGGCTTGAGAGGGAGATAATGAATAATAAAACATTCTAATTACCTGTGACAGAGTCAACTTTGAAAGCCAAAAGTTAACCCTGTAAGAAGCTGCTAAGGTGGAGCTGCTAAGGTCAGCACTTCTTGGAATAATTAAAGAAAAAGCTGTTAAAATTCAATGTATAAATGTGATGGGTGCTGACTTAGGTTAAAATATTAAGTTCTTTTTAAAAGGAGACAGAACCACATAAAAACCAAAGACTGATAAAGCTGTTATTTAAGACAGCTAATGAATTGAATAAAATAGGAAAATAAAAAAAATGCTAATTAGACCCTTGGTATTGCCAGAAACTGCTACAAAGGGAGATGTTCCAGCCCGGGTAACGAAGATCACTATTAATAACAATCTCCACTATTTTTGTCTTCTGTGGGTAGCACAGGAGAACAGGTAACCCTTTCCAGCCTGGTGAAGGCAATGTCTGGACAAAAAGCAGCTGCTGATGAGGGGGGCTGAGCGATGCCCCCTGAGTTATCTGTCACACCACGAGACAGAGGGAATGCGGACAGGGTATGCAGAGAGGGGACCCCAGGGGCCTGGGAAAGCAGGAGGAGCCGAGCCCAGCGGAGAGGTGCTCTGCAAGGAGCAGTTTTCCCCTACTGGGTGCTGGACTGTGCTTAGATGCCTGCAGCCCAATCCGACAGCATCAGCAGCTGCGGGTACCTCCACTCTTAATCCCCAGACAATAATTCACAGGGCTCAGTAGCCAGTAGAGCTGGCTTGGAGTGTTGGAGCAAAGTGTTGGAGCAAATCCTATGTCCCTGCAGCAGCATGGGAAGGCTTGCAGGGAGCAGCGTACACTGGACGCAATCAGAGATAAGAAGCTGAAATTCCTCTGCAGCTTCAGCGGGGGGCAAAGCATCCACCAGCCCCAACACCCTGATAAAGCCAAGGGCTCATCAGCGCTGGGGGCGAGGAGACCTCAGATCAGCTAATGGCTCAATGCTTTCCCATGGCATGCTGTGGGTCAGCATACTTTTTTTTTTGGGGGGGGGGGGAAGAAGAGTCCATCAGCATCCAACCACTATCCAGAAACATCCCTCTGGCTCTGACTGGGGTGCTGTTCCCACGTAACACGTGCCACACGGCACAAAACTGCCTGCATGAGTGTCAGAGGGCTGCAGCCCAAGGAACAGGGGAAAGAGCAGAGAACAGGGCTGCTGCCCCACCTGGGAGCAGTGTCCCTGACCAAGGGCTGACAAGTGGCCTGTGCAGCTTCCCAGGTGCTCGTGGGGATGGTCACAGCCTGACCCCCACAGCAGGGGGGGACACTCATCAGTGGAATGAGGCCAAGCTCCCCGCAATGCCCAAACTCCCTGCGCCAGGAAGAGCAGAGCTTCTTTATCTCAACATGGGATTTGGTGACTTCCTCTGAAGTCGGCTGGCGTTACTCATATCCTACCAGGGAAGCAACAACTCCTTGGCTCCATCTCTCCATCTGTCTCTCCCTCTTTCCGCTAGGCTCTGCCGGGAAAAAACAGTTTGGGGTTCCCATCACAGGGAGGGGAAAGGGCCTGGTGCACAGCCAGGTCTTAGAGGAGTCCCAGGGATTGCATTCTGCAGGTGAAGCTGCCTGATGAGACTCCCAAACTCCCCCAGTCTTTCCTGTGATTGCGTGGGACAGAAGGGAAAGAAATCCCAGCCAGATTTCAGAACGTGGGCGTGGCCAGCTCAGCTCGGATTGTGGCTGGAGTCAGGCATGGGATGCAGGTTAGGTTGCTCAGCTTGCCAGGAAGGTTTGGGACCAGGATCTGTCCCCACTCCTCCTCCAGGGTGACCATACCACCAGCACCAGACCCCCTGCCATACCAGGGACCAGGTAGGCAGAGAAGAGCCAGGAGGGAGCAGGGTCACAATTTGGATAGCAAGTGAGTGCAGGAAGCTGTCACAGTGGACAGGGCTGTGAGGACGAGTGGGTGCACATCACCAGTGAGGTGGGTACGTGGCAGTGTGGATCTGGGCAAGGGGGTCTGCAACTGCTGTGCATGAAGCACATCCATGGTTGTCCACGTGCACACTGACCCCGTGCAGCGGTGCTTCAGCGCCCATGTCACTTTTCTGCCTCCCAGCATGTTTCTAACCCCCGGGCAGGTGGCAGGGACACGGGGACAGTGGACGAGGTGGGGGTGTCACCAGGCACCCCATATGCGCAGTGGTGAGCTCCCCATCCCAGTTGCGGGCATGAGAGGGCAGAGAGCTCCTCCTGGTGGCAGTCCATGCACCAGGGTCCCCTGCTGCCCCATGGGGACACCCCCTTCCAGGGCTTACAGAAGAACTAAGACCCCCCCGAACCAACCAACAAAGTTTTATTGTCCTGTCAAGTGGCACCAAAATAATGACCTGCTGCTCTTTGTCTGGAGGGTGATAGGAGAGCAAGGGGGAGGTCAGGCAAGGGAGGGGGCTTGCTGATCCCCCCCCGCCCCTGTCCCCCAAGCCCCCAGGGGATGTGGGGACCGAAGGGGTGGCCAGAGGAAGAGAAACCCTGGGGGAGGCCCTTGGGCTTATGAGAGGGGAGGGAAGTGACTGGGGAGGGAACCCTGCGAGCATCATACAAAGTGCATAGATGTGTGTGTGTGTCCTGCCACGGGGAGGGGGCAGTCTGATCCTGGGGAAGCCGTCCGTGAGCCTCCTGGGGACACACTGGCAGGAGAGCGAGCCTGGAAGAGACACGGGGAGGGGAGAGACACAGTGAGGACCCAGGCAGGGAGCCCCAGCCCCAGGAGTGACCCTGAGCTGGAGGAACGTCCCCTCCAGCCCTTGTCCCAGCTGTCCCCGCAGCATCACCCCCACCCACACTCACCCTGCCAGATCAGTTCACGACTTCTTCTTCTTCAGCTTCAGCGCTTGCAGCCAGTGGGGCGGGGAGGCGTCTGACCTGGGAGGATGGGAACGGGTGCTGGCACTCCATCACCGCAAGTCCCCAAAAACATACCCTCTGCCCCAGGGGCTTCTCCCAAAGCCCTGGGGACACAGATCAAGCCCCCGGGGGCCCAGCCAAGAGGGACCCCCCTGGCATTCCCACTCCCCAGAGGGATTGTCTGGCTCAGGACAGGCGAGGAGAGAAGGAAGGGAGCTGGGCTGTGGCTGCATCAGCTGTGGCTTTAAGGGCTTCGGCCCAAGCACTGTTTAGGGTGGAGCAGCTCAGCTCTCCCAGGCAACCGGCCTTGGGAATGCTGGTCCCAGTAAGCCTCCCTCCCCGCTCCAGCCCCAAGGCCCAGCCCAGCCTCTGGCCAGCTGCCAGCACCAGAAATACCAGCCCGGAGCGCTGGGTTCCTCAGGGCCAGCGGCTGTGGGACTCTAACACGGCCCCCAGTACCTCCAACACCCCACTGACGCTGCATCACTGCCCACAGCTCCTCCAGGACCTCCTCGCATCCACCAACACCCTGCTGACACCTCCACGCTCCTACCAATATCACGCCCACTCCTCCACGTACTCCGTGACCCACCATCACCCCCATGTCCCCATCACATCCACACACCCGCACCTCACCCAACACCCCACAGACACCTTGGCATACCCACCCAGCATCCCGCTGGTCCCCATCACACCCACCAGCGGGATCTCCACCCACCCAACGTCCTGTTGCGCTTTAACACCCCAACGCACCAACCACCACCACCTCGTCAGCACCTTATTGCCCCCAACACTTCATCTACACCTCTGCATACCTGCAACCACCACCCTTGGCAGCACCCCACTGACACCCCCAGGACACCCCTCAATATCCCTTCACACCTCTAAAGCACTCCCAAAACCCTCATGCCTCTGAATAAAACCACCCTCACTACTGCGTCAAGTACCTTGACAGGGTACCAAACCAGCCGGCAGCCCCCAACACCTTCACACCCTTCAGCAGCCACCCCACATCCACAGCATCTGCCTCATCTGTGCCCAAACACGCATGCCCCCCCTTTCCCAAGAGTCCCACCCCCTTGCTCGCCAAACCCAGCCCCAACAGGCACCCCTCTCCTCACCACGACCGTCTCCTGGCCCCCACCACTCACCCTGAGGTCTTCTCTGGCTTGGGGGGCAGCGCCAGGGGTTTCCCACTCAGGCCGGGGATCTTGCAGGACTTGGAGCGCTGCACATGAGGGTCCTTCGGGGGGGTTGCCTTGCTGTCTGCTGGCAGTGCCCCTTCCTCAGCAGAGCGGTTTCGGCCCCTCAACTTGGCCTGGACATGGAATGTGAAGTCAGACAGGCACACGGTGCTCTCGCCCTCCACTGCCCCCAAATCCTCCCACCGCGTTCTCCCCTTCTCTTCTTGCACTGCCTGCCTTTGGCCATCCCCAGTCACAATCTGCCTCAGCTTCCCCACACACACTCGAGAAATCGTGTCTCTTCCATGTGGCTGGGATGTGTCCTCTGCTTGCTTGGGGTCCTGGCGGGTCTTACCTTGAGGGCGGATGTGTTGAGGCCGGGGAAGAGTGGCACCTTGACACCTTTGCCTGATGGGGACGCTCGCACCCGCCGGCTCTTGGGTTCTTCTGTCACCTCCTCATCAGAGGATGCTGCTGCACGTGCCGGACAGGGCTCTGCAGGGACAGCATCACCATGAGATGCCTCTGCCAAAGACATAGCGCCCCAATGTCCCTCTCCTGTTGTCACCATTCCAAGGGATCTCACCTGTGGAGTCCTGGAAGATCCAGCTGTCCCCCTCTGAGGTGGCCCCGGGGCGGAGAGCAGGCGCCCGGTGCCTCCTTTTGCGGCCCAGGTTCGCCTTGCTCCGGTACATGGTGCTGTCCAGAACCTCTGTGTCCTGCAAAGCCCACGGGACAGGTCAGTGCCCAGCACGGGGAGTCCCAGGGCCTCCAGTCTGCTCACCCACCCACTCGTCCCACGGTGCTTTATGGACCCCCACGGTGGCTGCATCCCTACAACACAGGGTGGCCTTGCATCTGCAGCCTGTCTGTCCAGAGAGGTTAGGATCAGAGGGAAATGGGAACAGCTCAGGGCCCCACGACAAGCAACCCCCTGACCACTGGGCTCTGCCAGGGCTGTACGAGGGCGTCAGAAGCTTCCCCCTCCCCACTCACCTCCAGAAAGGTGAATTCCTGCCCAGAGAGGTCTGTGGGTCCCTCAAGCTGAGGGGCACCCACAGAGAGCCGCTTTTCCTCCCAGCTCGGTGGTCTCTTCCCATCCGGGCAGTCCGAAGGGGCCTCTTCGCACTCTGTTTCTGGCAGGGTCCTGCCAGCAGCCTCTGGCAGCAGAGGGGCAGCAGCCAGCTCACGTAGGTCCCCTTCCTCCGTGGGGTGGTGTCTCTGAAGCGGGGTGGGTGACTCACCCCGGGGGGGCTCTGCAGCTGTGGGCTCAGCCAGAGCATCATCACCCAGTGGTGGGCTGGGGTCGGAGAGATGGATGTCCACAGGGTTTCTGCTGGGGGAGACAAGAGGAGACCCCACGGTTCCTCCAGCTGCAGCTAAGGCAAAAGCTTCCTTCCCCTGCCCTGAACCTCCCCTCTGTCAGCCTCCGGGGGAAACTGAGGCACGGGGCAGGCCAAGCACTGTTCTTGTTAATGCGGGCAAGTCAGAGACAGAATCCATGTGTCTGGGACTCTCCTCCTCCCTTGGGATGTCAACTGCCAAGAGCTGGGTGAAAACTACACCACGGGGGCGGCACCTCTGTGAAGTTCCCCCGAAGGCTGGCAGGGTATCTGGGGGAGGTATCTGTGAGGGCAAGGAGGGTCCCAAACCCACAGGGGACTCAGGTCACCTATCCCCATTGGGTTTTATGGGGCAGGGGTGCAGAGAAAGAGGTCAGACCCGCCCAACACTCTCACAATCTCAGGCAATGGTGGGAGGTGACCAAGGGGCCCCAAAGGGCAGGAGGAGGAGGATCAGGGCCACTCACAGCCTTCACACCTGGCAAAACGCATCCCCAGGGGTGTGGCAGAGAAGGGTAGCCTGGGATCCGGGGAAGACAGTGATTCCCGGAGGAGCCGTAAATCCTCGTGAGACAGGGGAGGAGACTCATCTCCCCCTCTCCTTCCCCAGCGTGCAGGAAGGAGATGGCAGCAGGAAACTGCAGAGCTCCCCATGCGGCAAGTGCAGGCTCCCCACTTCCCCACAAGCAAACCAGGCTGGGGTCTTCTCCAGGCCAGTGGGGATTTTGCCTCCCTCCTCCCGACATCCTTATGTTCAGGCAGCTTGTGGGAATTTATCATTTTGGAAATCCCCAGCTCCTTAAGTCTGGCTGAAATCAGGGTATGAGGTTCCCACATCTTGGCAAAATAATGACATGGGGCTAATTTTGCCAACTTCTCAGGAGGCTGAGGGAACACCAGCACCTCCCAAACTCTGTGCACTGCTCCCCATGTCAGAGGGAGACCAGCAAAAGAAACCCCAAAGGCATCATCCCCTCCTGGATCAGCTTGAGATGGCAAATCCTGCCAGGACAAGTTGAAACCCAGTCCCTTGAGAAGTTCCTGCTCCTGTTGCAGAGCTGGAGGCTACGTGGGGAGATTCGGAAGCTGGAGAAGAGGAGCTCTTGCAGCCCAGGGCCAGAGGCAGCAGGTCACGGCACTACAGCAGCACAACTGCACCGTGTGCCCACAGTGCTGGAAGTCGCCGCTGCAGGACAGCATGGGCACCTGATGGGGAAGGATCCGTCCCCAGGGCTACGGCCCCCCACCACCAGCACCCTCCTTACCCATCTGCCGAACCACCACCATCTCCTGGGCTCCACTTCCCAGCGCTGAAATCCCGGCTCCGGGCTGCACAGCGGGCGTCGAAGGCGCTGGCCCACTCTTGGCGCCTGGCCTCAGCCTCGCACAACTCCATGCTCCAGCCAGCTGCCTCCAGGTCCTGGCTCCAGCCTGGCTCTCCTGCCCTGTCCTCCCCGGGCTGTGCAGAGCTGCCCAGGGCTGCCAGGTCCTCGTCCCAGGCCATCTGGCCTGGTCCACCCTCGCCAGTATTACCAGTAGTACCCGAGGTGCCGAAGGAGAGATCACTGTGCCAGTCTCCTAGGGGCTCCCGCAGGTCCCCAGACCTCATTTCACTGGTCCAGGATATCGGGCCGTCTGCTGATGCTGCAGTGCTGCAGGAATCTGGCACCTGGTCTATCCCAACGATGCCAAATTGGTTGTGGTGCTCAGCTCCTCTGAGGCGCAGCTCTTCAACCCAGTCCCTGGCACCGATGGTACCACTCTCCTGCTGGTCAGTGCTGCCCCAGGGGGACTCCTGAGCCAGGTGACTGGGGACACAGGAGCCAGGCAAGCCTTCTTTTCTGACACCAAAAGCATCGGCTGGTTCACTTTGGCCAATGCTGCATTCACCAGTCCAGCTCAGCTGGCCAGGACTAAACTCTTCCTTTCTGGTGTTCACAGAGCTGTACTCACCGGCCCAGACTGGGCTGCTGGGGCTGAACTCTCTGCCCTGGGTCTCCATGTCCCTGGTGTCGTATTCGTCATCCCAGGCTGGTCTGCTGGGTTTGAACTCCTTGTCTTGGGTCTCCTCATCTCTGGTGCTGTACTCACTGGCTTCAGCCAGTCTGCTGGGACCAAACTCTCTGTCCTGGGTCTCCATGTCCCTGGTGCTGTACTCACTATCCCAGGCTGGTCTGCTGGGGCTGAACTCCCTGTCCTGGCTCTCCATGTCCCTGCTGCTGTATTCGCTGGCCTCAGCTGGTCTGCTGGGGCTGAACTCCCTGTCCTGGCTCTCCATATCTTGGGTGCTGTATTCACCAGACCAGGCTGGTCTGCTGGGGCTGAACTCCCTGTCCTGGTTCTCCATGTCCCTGGTGGTGTATTTGCTGTCCCAGGCCGACCTGCTAGGGCAAAACTCCTTGTCCAGGGTCCCAGTGTCCCCAGTGCTGGATCTGCCAGCCCAGCCCAGTGTAAAGTCCTTGTCCTTGGTCTCAGCATCCCTGCTGCTGTATTTACTGGCCCAGTCTGAGGCAATCTCCCTGTCCTTGATCTCTACATCACTGGTGCTGTACTCATCAGCCCATACAGGTGCCATCTTCCCATCCTGGGTCTCCAGGTCCCCAGAGCCATACCTGCCAGCCCAGCTGGGCTGCCTGGAGCTCAGCTCCTTGTCCTCCTGCTGGCCATGTCCCACGCCATAGGTCCTGCTCCATTCAGCCTTCCCAGAGCTGACCTCCTCTCTGCTGCCTGCGCTGTCCAAGCCATACTCAGTGCCCCATCTGGGTTTGCCAAAGTCTTGATCCTGCAGGCAGCTTTCTCCCATGCCGTGGGATTTGGGCCAGTTGCTGCAGCCCAGCCTCGTCTCCCCCATCAGCTCTGTCCCTTTGTAATTGCTCCTCCAGTCCCTCTCAGCGGTGCTGAAGGCCCTCTCCCGCTGGTCCATATCACTGACGCTGCGGCTGTTGTCCCAGCTTGATTTGGTCCTGAAATCCTGGTCCTGTTCCGTCTCACCAGGCCAGTCTCTCTCTCTGGCTACAGCTTCACGGCTCCAGTCAAAAGTGCCAGCCTGGTGAGATCTCCCAATGCCAAATTCGCTGCACAGGTCCTTCCGTGACCAGCCAAGCAGGTCCTGGGGGAAGAGGGTCAGAAAAGGGAAGACAGGATTAGAGGTGGTCACAATCCCTGCTCATGCAGCAGAAAGAAACAGAGGACACTCTGAATAGGGTGGGGGGATACCTCGGACGCTCAGGGCCCTTGCGTAAAGCAGGGCCCCTTCCTGAAGGGAGGCCAGATCTCACCGCCCACCACCCTCAACCCCAGCGGGTCCCAGGCCAGGAACTGCCAGTACCCACAGCTGCCGTGCCTGCGCAGGGCCCTTCCAATCCCTGCGTGTGTCGAGCCCTCCCCAGCTCGTCCCGCAGCTCCAGGTTGGCCAGCAGCCGCCGGAGGATGGCTGCGGTCCCCGACTCGCCAGCCATGGCTCCCCAGCGTGCACGAGGCAGCTCCAGCACCTGGCCCCACCCCAGCTCTCCCCGCAGGCGCTGCACGCTCCCACTCAGCCTCCACCCAACCCGTTGGACGGCTCCGCTGCGCCGAAATGAGCCTGGCCACACCGACACAGGCAGCCAGGCATTAACCCTTGCTGCTGCAGAGCCGCACGCTCCCCGCGCCCTCTTACCTCTGGCCCCTCTGCCTCCAGAGAGCCGTGTCCCGCTGCGTGAGCCCCGGGCGATGCCAGCAGCTCAGTCAGCCAGCCCGGGTCAGCGTGGGCATCGGGGCCCTTCGAGGAGCCTTCATCCTGGCCTGGCCCGCCAGGGCCCTGCAGGCTTGCAGGAGAGTCACCTGATGGCTCCGGCTCCCAGGATGAGGTGGCCTCCGGGCAGGCCGGATCTGGTGGGGTGGCCTCGACATGGGGCTGGGGCTCGGGCTCAGCTGGGTCCCGCCTGAGCTCTGTCACATGGAGCACGGCACCATCTGGCTCTGCCTCCCCTTCCTCCTCCTCTGCCGAGCCCTCGGCCTCTAGCTTGGCCACGGGACCCCCTGGGCACGGAGCCCCCTCCGCTCCCCAGCTGCCCGTCACTGTGGGGCCGGGCCCGTCAGACCCACTGTCCCCTTGGGAGCCCGTGGCCAGATCCTCCCCAGCCAACTCGTCCTCTTCAGAGAGCCCCGAGTCGGCCACCTCCCTGATGGAGGAGCTGGGGGGGGACACCAGCCCCCTCACCCCCCGCGGGGGGAACGTCCACTCAAAGGACTGGGAAAGGCTCCAACTGGACTCGCTGCCCAGCGAGCACTCTGACGGCAGGTCCCCAGGCCGGGGCAGAGCGCTCAGTGAGCCCCCCAGCTCCCCCATGCCCTGCCCTTCACTGGGTGGGGGGTGCAGCACCCCTTCCGATGAGCGTCGGAGCCCCGAGTCTCTGTTAGGGGGAGGAAGGCTGAAATCGGGACCCTTGGGGGACTGTGGGGACGCAGGGGAGTCATCGGGTCCCTCTGGGGAGCCTGGGGGACGAGAAGCTCTAGCAGGGGGCTCAGGGAGCGGGTTGGGGGGGCCTGG
The DNA here is from genome assembly GCA_013399115.1 of Anseranas semipalmata. Taxonomy (NCBI): domain Eukaryota; kingdom Metazoa; phylum Chordata; class Aves; order Anseriformes; family Anseranatidae; genus Anseranas; species Anseranas semipalmata. Next base: position 18,361 of record VXAA01006809.1, on the reverse strand, counting down.
GGACTCAGTGGCAGCCTCGGGAGAGCCAGGGGGATAGGTGGCTCTGGGGGGCGGTTGGGGGGTTCCTGGTGTTGGGGGGCTGCCAGTGGTGGGGGATCCCTCGCTGGGAGTGTGTGGGGAGCCAGGGGAGCGGGAAGTGCCAAGCTGGGGTTCAGCCACGGAGGAGGGTGCACCTGGAGCCTGGATGGAAGCAGCCAAGAGCTCCTCGGCTGGAGGCCGAGCACGGGAGTCAGGGGAGCCGGGGGCCAGGGTTGGGGAGCCAGGAGCCGGCAGCTCCGGGGCTGCATCGGGAGAGCCGGGGGCTGAGGCAGAGGGCTCAGCAGGCTGGCAAGGAGCTCCTGGGGCTGGAGCTGGGCAAGCAGGGGATCTTGGGGAACCAGGGGGTCCAAGGGCGCCCAGCTGGAGAGAGGAGAGCTGCAGAAAGAACAGGGCAGGGGGGCGTCAAGTCACTCAAGAGGAACCTCCCAGGCATCAGCCAACCCCAAATCACAGCCCCCCTCTGCCAGCACAGCCCTGATACGCGGTGACGGTGGCAGCCTCCGGTCCCATCCCCCCTAAACCCCAGGGCAGGAGGTGCCCACACTTCCTGCCAGCACCAGGGCTGCTTCCTGCGTGACTCAGCCCCAGCAGCTCCCAGGCTCCCAGCGGTTCCCGTCTCTGCTCCGTGCCCTGCTGGGCAGGGCCAGGCAGTGCCCAGAGCCCTGTTCCAGCCCCTACTTCTGCCCCAGTGCCCCTGCTAGCACCCACCCACCAGCAGCGTGCAGAGACAGATACGGAGAGGAAGAACTGAAGCAAGAGGAAGAAAAAATACCCCCAGCCCCAATCCACCCTGCTGCGGGGCTGGGCACCCCCCAGGACATGCCAGCATCACCCTGGCAAGGAAGGGCCAGTCCTGCCCACAGCCATCAGGGTTGATTCTCCCCAGCAGTCCTGCCACGCTCGGTGTCCCTGTCATCACCCTGAGCAATGAGAGGGGGCTCGGCAGGGAGGCCAAACGGGCCCGCCCACCACATACCTGCCGGGTCACCAAATCCTGGCTGGTGACTCATGGCTGCTCCCCGTCCCCACCTCAGCACCGGAGCTGGCACCCGCCACCCCCTCCGAGAGCCTGGCCCGGTGCCCAGGCACCCCGTGTGGGAGCTGGGGGCACAGCGAGGGGGACCCGCATTCCCCAGAGGAAGGGTGGTCAGCACCCGAAAGGAGAAAGGAGAGACGCACCCCGCAGAGAGGGAGCCCCGGAGGAGACAGGAGAGCCCCGAAGGAGAGAGCCCAGGACCGGAGCAGCCGCGGCACAGGAGGGTGCGGCGAGAACTCACGTCAGGGGGAGACGGCGGCCTCCAGAGTCTGCAGGGGTCCCCGGCACAGCTCGGGCCGGCTGGGGAGGAACCGCTGCTGGAGAGAAATAGGCAGGAGGGTAAATACTACGTGCACCTCGCTCTTGTCTCCCACCACTAGCCTGCATACCTCCCAGCCCCAAACCAATCTGCTTTGGCCACACAAGGATGGGGTCAGGGAGTGACCAAGTGAGCCGCAACCGGCCCTTAATTCTCTGCAAGGGACACCCTAAACAGGCACTGAATGATCAGGAAGGTTTTGATTGCAGAGGGGAGGGAGGTGAATCAGCTACAATCCCTTTCTGGAAAGTTTTTCATCCTTTGGAGAGCAAGTTTCTCACAGTCTGGTTTAAAATAGCCCCTGCCCTGCTCCCGGAGGTGCCCAGCTTTTGGGAGCACCGCCAGGCGTTGGCTCTCAACCAGGCCATCCTGCAGCCAGGAGTCCCACAGATCCGGTGCCTCTCTGCTCTGGCATGGACCAGCGGGAAAAAATAGGGAGGGTGGGAAAAAGGGAGCATTTCACAGGGGCAGCAACCGCCTGTTATTCCCTGCTCGGGCAGCGGGAGAGCTGGCTGGCGGGTTTCCCAGCCTTCAGAGAGCTGCGAGCGTGGAGGCAGTTCCTCAACTGGGACAGCCCGTTCCTGTGGTTTTAATAAACCACCAGAGCTGTCGCGGGTGACCCAGCCTTCCCACGAAGGCAGCTCAAGGCAGTGTTGGTTAGGAGGAACACCAGCCTCATGCCAGAGACCAGACCTCAGCTCCTTTCCAGCCCCGTTACTCCCAACCCTGAGACTGCTCCGAGCGCTGTCCCCCTTTCCGTCCCTCGTTCCCAGGGACCAGTCCTCTGCCCCTCACCTCATCTCAGCCCTTGCGCATCTGTCACCCCCTGTCCCCAGCTCCCCCTCAGTGTGCTGGGGGGGCTGGCAGGCTTCGCCAGGGGGGCGTCCATCTGCCTCCCCACTAGTGCGTCTCCGGAATGCGGTGAAGGTCTTGGAGCTGAAGCGAGAGGAAGCATCGGGGCAAAAGGGAGAGAGCCAGGCCCGGTCAGGGCTTCCCAGTCCCTCCTTGCTGTCCATTTTGGCCAGAATCTCCTCCACAGTGGTGCATGGAAATCGCTCCAGCTTGGTCACCACAGGCACCGGTGTCACCTTAAAGGGGGAAGGGCCTTTGTGGGAAGGCGTTGGCGGAGCCGGGGACACCTCATTGGCAGGGGTCGAACCCAAGTCTTCGGGGGCCAAAATCGGTGGGGACGGAAGTCTCTTCCCATTGGGGGTCTCCGGTGACTTGACAGTAAAGGAGGGGCGTCTGAGGCCCCCCCCAGAGCTGCCCCCGCTGTATGGCTGGGGTCCCGCTAGGCGGTTCATCTTCTCGGCTGAGGGCAGCTCGGGGCGAGGGTGCCGTGGCCCTGGCGGGGGGTGAGGCAGGCAAGGCTTGGCAGGCACAGCTGGCTTGGGCAGCACGCGGGGCTTGGGCCGGACAGGAGGCTTGGGGCGAGCGCTGCCTGTGGGAGAGAGACAAGGAGAAATACAGCGAGTCGGAGGAGCACTGCAGCACCTGAAGAAGCCCTGCTCTGGGCTGAGAACAGCAAAATCCATGCGTGAGCTGGTCTGGGTAAGAAGACCGGATCCCGTCTGGGGGACTCTCACCTTTCTCAGGGCTGCTGGCCACCAGTCCAGCTCCCCCAGAGGCACAGGGCAACGGGGGGTGCAGGGGCTGGGGCTGGGAGGCCATGGCGAAGCTGGGGCTGAGGCTCAGCAGACTCAGTGCAAGGTCAGCCCCTGGGGGAAGAGAGAGGGGAGAAGCATCATGGGGAAAGCATCTGTTTGTCCTGTCCAGTAGGGCCCACAGCCACCCACCTCCTGCATCCTCACACCCTGAAATCTCCCCTTCGCTTGTGGTAGGTAGGCTGCACCGTGGTACCAGCCTCCCAGCACCACACCAGCCCTCTCGTTCACCTGTACCAGCACTCACGCTCCGTGCCAAACCACTGTCACACTGCCAAGCCTCTGTTCGCCTGTACCACCCTTTGTACACTGTCCCGGCCCCCAGCTCGCCTGTAATAACTGGACACAGTACAGTAACTGCAAATGTTGTGTCAACCCCCCCGGCCACCTGTACTACCCCTTGTACGCTTCAGAAACTGTGTGTACCCCATCCCTGTTCACCTAGTCTAGCTTCCACATGCTATGAGCCTCCCAAAACACTGTGCCAACACCTCATTTACCTGTACCAGCCCTAAGTTAGCCTGTCTCAGCACCCTAGCAGCCATGCCAACATACACGCATAGCGTGTCACCCCCATCAACCTGTGCCAAGCCCCTAAATGCCAGTTACCTTGCAGGAGTCCTCCAGAAACCCTGTCAGCCCTCACCCTGTATGCCACCCCTTGTTTGCCCTCGCCAACCCCCATGCAGCGTACCTTCAGCGAGCACCCACTGAGCCCCAAACGCCACAACACCCTTCAGTCAGGCTGCACCAACTCCCCGGCACCAAGCCAAGCCCTGTAGGGTACGTCACCCCAAAGCAGCCCGTGCCAGCCCTGGGATGCCAGCCCTGCCTCTACCTGCATGTGGCGTCTCCAGTCCCCCTCCCCAGCAGCCCAGGCACTGCGCCAGCCCCCCTGCACCGACCCCAACGCTCTGCACACGCCATGCTGGCCCTCAGTACCCCGAACCCATGCCCTCGCCTCCACCACACGCTGCTGGGGCAGCAGCGGCCGAGCCACAACGCAGGGTGTGCCCCGCTCACCTTCCCCACAGCGGCCTCATGTCCAGGACAGGGACACGAGGGGTGCAGGCCGCGATCCCCGGGCTCGGGCTGGCGTCGCAGCTGCGGCTCCGGTGACTCACTTGCGCTGTGGGGACAGGAAAAACTCGCTCCAGTTTCACTCGGTGCCTCCTCCTCCTCCTGGCCCTGCCCTGCCTTCCCTTCTCCTCCTCCTCGCTCCCTCCTTCCCTGTCCCCCTTCGCCCCCCAGTTTTCAGCCCGCTCACCCTGCTCCGGCCCACCGCCCCGGTTCCCGGGGGAGCCGCCATCGCAGCCGCCCCGGCCAAGCCCAGCCAAGCAGCGCTGGGGAGGGCACATCTGGAAGACATCGCAGCCCCCCCGCCACC
>VXAA01006805.1:0-48958 GCA_013399115.1 Anseranas semipalmata | reverse complement strand
CGTTTTTTTGCTTCCACAAACCCCCCCCCAAAAAAAAAAAAAAAAAAAAAAAAAAAAAAAAAAAAAAGATAATCTTTTAAAATTAGAACAACTCTCATGTCTCAATGCCATTTTATGAGACTGAATTTTCTAGTTGGTCAAGGCTGTAAGCAAGGACGTAAACAACAGATTATATCTGTTGTATTACTTTTCCAGGTAGCAGTGATAACAGACATGAGAAACCCATTTTTGAAACCCAGGCATTGGAGTATTTTGGAACAAATAGTTCATGCTGTGTTGATGGATGGGAAAAAAAATGTCATATCCTTATCTCAACTTGTTGGACTCAATGTTTAAAAACTCGCTCATTAAATTGAGGATGTTTCTGGGCAAGTGTCTGGAAAAGACTCTCTAAAGACACTCTCTCCGAAAGGTAGTTTTAGCATAGAGATCTTTGGTTCTGATCTTTTTTTGGATCATAAAATATTAATACTGCATTGATATTATGATTTTTTAACCAAATAGCTAGAAAACAAAAAGACACTTTGTGTTATTGTACCCAAAGCTGTTATGAGAGAAATTCTGAGAACTACTAGAGCCCAGATTGAATCTGTAGTTGTGCAGTGTAATTAATAGTACACTCTAATTAGAAGACATTTCTGCAGTTGTTAGAGCGTCAAAACAGCTATAATACATCTAAGCCTAAGTCAGTTTTTCGGACTGGGAAGTTCCTATACCAATTGACGTTATTGCAGGTGGACAAAAATAAAACACATGTAATTTCTTTCCTTTGCAAATGGTAAAACAATGTGTTGCTTACCTGGTTGAAGAGAACAAAAGTATCTGTGATTTTCCACTGTGTTTTCTGACAAAAGAAAACATAACAATCTTTTCAGTGCCATGTTAGATAAAGGGAGTGTTTCAGTCATCAAAACGATGTTTTGTTACTTACATAAAATTTGTAAAATTAAATATATCAAGATTCTAAATATATTTAGAGATCCTATAAGGGATGTCCGCTGGGTGGAACATTCTTGGAAAACAACTGAATGTATTGTTCTTCCTTGCCGTTATTCTGAAGATGTGTTAGTTATTGGTGGCACAATTATATTCAAGTAAATAAATGTTTTTACTTAAAAATTTCATTCAGAGTAGGTCAGATGAAAGTAGCAGTGATAATTATTACATTGCAGTATAATCCAGTAATGACATGTTAGCAAGAAATTTCTGAGATGAAAAATGTCACATATAATATTTAAATGCATGCTGTTTCTGATAACTGTATGATGACAAATTATTTTTTAAGGCAAAACTTATCTTTGCAGATGTCCTGTTGCTTATTAATGGTTGTATTGCTTATCACAGTATGCAATGGAACAATGGAATGTAACATGGAACATTTGCACTAAGGGAAAAAAGAAGCAGCTTGATTGCTTAGAGCACAATATGAGAAAGCTGAGGTTTGGTCTTGTGCAGTTTGACCCTGACACAGACCCACTGTAGGTGCTTCCTTCCATCTCGGCAGAGTCATTCCAAGGCCTGGAAACAGATCTGCTGTTTCTCCCTCTTGTTGATTGCTGTACTCTTGAGTTCATCTCGGTTCGTAAAACTAACTGCATTGAGATGGCTGAAAAGACAGCACTTTCTCTTTGCTGATGGAGTCTTACATCTAAGCTCCAGGTCGTAAGAAACTCCTTCATCTGGGGAAAGCAAATAATCATTTAAAACATGTTTTATATGACTTGTGTTTATATGAAATAACGATAAGATTATTTACAGTTAAATTTTATCTTAAGAAAGTTCCTTGCTCATCAAGCAAGTGGCACTGGGAACCTGGCATATGTGCTGATTCTAGAGGCACGCAGCAGAAATACTGTGCAGCTGTCTTTCCAGGCGCTGGAATTGATTGGTGGGTTTGCCATCTGAGAATATAGTATGTAAGTATTTTAAGAATGGTGTCTTACTGCACACATGGTTGAGATGTGGACCGTAAAGTACATGATATTACAAAGAACTAAGTGTTTAATGGTACAGATGTTTTTCAAGTGTAGGATTCTCAGAAGTCAAGTGGTTTGAACACATAACATTTATAGGAAAGTAGTGGGTCAGTAAGGCGAGGAACCTGGAGTTGGCAAAATATTCTGCTTTGCAAGAAGATACCTCAAATGGGAGAGCATTCAAGGCCTTTGTATTCTGGATAATAAAACAATTGTGTGAATCTGAATTTTGCAATTGGAAAGATCTGTGAGGGAAATAAATTTTGGAGAGGATAATGAACGTTTTTAAATGTAGGAAAATGCAAAACTTTATTATTATTTTTTAAATAGGTCTCCCATCAGTAGCATTTGTCAGAAACACTATAGAGAATTCATGCTTAATAGTACAAATACAGAAATCAGGTTCTATTTTCAGGTCTCTTCTTTGTAAGACCGAAAATAGGGAAATAATTGCCAATTCTTTCTCTTTCTTTATCCTTCCTTAGAAAATGTGGTAGAGATGTAAGCGAAAGTGGCTCTACTTAGAAAGCATTTTTAATATTCCTGATATTAAAAGCAGGCTGCCTGTAAGAGGCAAAAATGTTCTTACACATGGATACATCTTGGAAGGAAATCCATCGGACATTTTAGCATCTACCAAGCTCTCTCCATGCTTCTGTTCAGCCTAGTGTAAAATAGCATTGTGACATACCAGTAGACATTTTATATATTGTAGGTTGTGTTCACCTTTACTCAAAACCTATAAGCTTTCAGACTGAGCCAATAAGAGTTGAAAAACCCACAATGCATTTTGTTTATGACGGTTTTCATAGTTTCGTAGTTTCGACAGTTTTCGTAGCTGAGAAAAGGGTTTGTATATTGTTCATTGCTATTTGTCTTTGGTCACCATGTGTTTTCAATCATCATTTTCACTACTTGACTTTTAAAATTTGATTTACTATGCTTCACTCATCTCATGACACCATTCCTTTACCTAGTGGTATTTTGCATATTTCCTCTTTTTTTTTTTTCTTTTCTGATCACTGCTGCATGACTGCATGTATATTCAGATTTCGTCCCTTTCTTGCCTTACACCCATTCCTTTTTCTTTTTCTTTCTACACTGTGTATTTTTAACTTCTTTCCTGTGTTTCTAGTGCTCCTACAGATTATAGGGTGAAGATATATACCATTAAAGTGAAAATGAGTTTCCCTTGCTTTTCCCTTGATTTTCTTTCAGTGTTGTCGGGACTATGTGGGGATTCGCAAACTTTGTAAATATACCACATGATATAACTGCATTTTGAAATTCGTTCTAATTATAATACTATAAAATAGTATAAGAATGTTCTATCTTACTATACTTTTTATCTGAAGTTTATTATTATTGTCATTTACCAAGCAGATTTCATTTTTACTCAAATGATGAACTGGAAGTTTTGGCTGAAACTCTTAATCCTCTGGCAGTCCAGATTCAACTTTTAGACTGGATTTTGCACTTACAATACCAACTAGAGGAGAGCAGGAAAAAGGTTTCACAAATGATATTGTAGCAATGACGTCACCTGAGGCAGGAAAGGTACATGACTGCCTTTTTGTGTGTTGATTTGTTATCACTAACAAAATAAAAACTGTCTTCATATGTTGTTCAGGACCTTGTCCAGCTGGGTTTCTAATATCTGCAAGGATGGAGATTCCACAACGTATTTGGATAACCATGTCCAGAGTTAAACCCACTTCACAGTGAAAAAAAAAAGATATGGTTTCTTATGTTTACAGGAAAATTCATCTCTTCCAGTTTGTGCTGCATGACTCTAGTCTTTTCACTTGACTCAACTGAAAGAAGTCTAGCTATGTCTTCTTTATTCCCTGCCTGACTGCTGGTGGTTTTTCTCCTAATGCAGCCCAGGATGCTGCTGGCCACCATTTCGACAAGGGCACATTCCTGGCTCATGATCAGCTTGGTGTCTGCCTGAATTTGGTGTCCACAGAATTATCTGACAGACCAAAAGCTGTTTCTAGACCCTTTTCAATGGTAGTTCCACATTATGCCTTAATTCCTGAGGTGTCCGTAAATATCTTCAGTAAGGACTCTGCAAGATTGTTTTTTTTTTTTTTTTTTGTTAATACTGTTGTTTGGTATTAATGAATTACTAAAAGTTTTGAAACTATTCCCTACTACTCCATGTGTATTTTTATACACTTACAATTGCTCTTCATGAATTTACACTTATCCATAATCATCTTCTTAAACTATTTTCTCAAAGATGAAGCTACTTGTTAAAACCAACTGATTTAGTTCTTCAGAAAATTCATTTTCCTGTGGGCACAAAATGCATTAAATATCATTTAGAAATACAAGTTTAAAAGACTTTTTTTTCCCATATTGACTCGTGACTGTACTTTTAGTGTGCTGTCTTCTGCAGTTGCACTTTGAGACATTTACCTTCGCTTTTGGCTATTTAGACACCCAGGTTTATTAGGTATGATAACCTGAAATGTACATGTAACTTCTCATCCTGACTTGCAAGTTTAAATATTAATCAGCTTGCTTGCAGAAAACATTAAATATATTTTTTCTTGTTGACTCTAGTACTTCTACATGTGAGAATATGTAATGGTTGCTAAAAATGCCCTCTGAATGAGTAACTGTGAAATCTCCAAATACTGTATAAATGTTCACCTATCTCATTTGAGATTTTGCTGTTTAGGGTAAACTCTGTGAAAAGCACAACATCTACAGCTACAAAAAGTTTCAAATGTCAACAGAATGATACATTCTGAAGAATTTAAATCTAGCTAAACTCTAGCAAGGAAGATGAATCAAACATACAAACTCTGCAGTGAACTTGTCTATGGAAACAGAGCAGCTAAGTCTGTATTAGCAATAGCTGAGTAAGTTTCTCCATACTCTACAGTGAAAATGTTTCCAACTCAGACACTGATTGTTTGTTAAATTATACAATTTCCTATAATCAAAAAGGAGAAGAAATTTAGAAACCAATGGGAAGATCAATAGCATTTACCTTAATGGAACTCCCAGCATTCTGCTAGGTAGCATTGATTTGCTTTGCTGACAAGGTTGGCTGACTTTGTTTCCTTGTTCATTACTATTAGGAAAGAAGCAACAGACAACACCAGTGAGTGAAAAATGGGAATTTGGCAAATGTAAGTGGTTTCCTGGCTATTTACAGCATCATTATGGAAGGCTGTGAACAAAATAAAGTAAAATTTCAAATAAATCATTGTTTTTGGACACTATATGCATTCACTTGGTAAGTAAGTAGTCCATTTTATGTTTATAAATAATAGTGTACCTAGGTAACAAAAAATTAGATAGAAATAAGTCATCTATATTCATTATTTATTGTTCTATTTTTCCAGATAACTAAAGACAGAAAGCCCAGAGGTGTATAAAGACATAATATCAGTAAGGGCTTTAAGAGACTCTAGCATTAAAAAGCTTCTTGCAGATGACATACTATTATTCAGGCACTTTTAAAATATAATTCTCTTATTAAAAATTATATAATTGTGATATAAATGTTACCATAGTATAACAGTACTAAAACAGTTACTGTGAGTTTAGTTTAACTTGTTTCATAGTTCAGTTTAACTTTTGTGATGGGTTTTAAGAGAGTTAAAGTTTAGTCTCACACTACCCTGTCTGACACTCTTTTCTATTGGTTGTGACTTTGGGAAAATCCATTCTATCCTTTTGGTCTGTACTTTTTCATCTTTGGATTTTGAGGTCTTTTTTATTATTTTAGTACTTTTGAATGACAAGTTATTTTTGTCAAAAATAAGTACTTTTATTAAGGCTGGAAACACCTCCAGCCTTTTTTCAGCTCTAGCTCTATTAGTTTGGGTCAGAATTTTGAAATTCAGCCTTGATATAATTTTGCATCAGGGAAGTATGGTTTTGCTGACTACTAAAAAAACAAACAAAGAAACAAACAAACAAAAAAAAGTCTAGCTAAAATTGTTTACATTGCAATTTTATAAAAACTGTTTATACATGAAAGGTGGCTTCCAATCCTTTTATCTTTTTTTTTTTTTTTTTTTAACCAAACAGGCTTGTAGTTTAGAAAAAACTGCAGTAAAATGTCATTTTCTCCCTTCTGTTGATTGACTGTTAGTAACTGACTGCCATCCACTGCACTTATTGTTGTTCATAACATCCCTGCATTCTTAAGGGAAGGAATACCACTCCTTCCTCTCCCAGCATTATTCAGCAGCTGATTGAAGGCTGAGATCTTTAGTAATGTGATAGGAAGGAGCTTTCATTCTGATGTATATCTGCTCTGAGTCTCAGTCTCCAAAGATACTTGCTGCATCTGTCTGTGTGCTTGGCAGTGTCGTACACAATGCAAGTATTGGTAAGACTAACATCTTACTGCTTTTTGCCACTCATTAAAGCATTGTCTAAAGTGACAAAAATTTCATAATTGCACCTGATTTTTTTTCAATTTACTTTAAAAACACAACACACATACACAAAAAAGCACTCGCAGTACAAAAATATGTGAAAGATTTTAAGAGGACTACCTTACATTCTGAAAAGATAATAAATGACTGGGCTAGTTTTGTTACTTAATTTTGACCACATTTGCTTTTGCATTTAATCAGTTTTTCATCGTAGCATGCTTATCCACTGCTTCACAAAAACTTTCCCTGACTTAATCCGATTTGGAGGTCTGCAGCGTTCATGAAAGCATCAATATTCTTCTGTGAACAAAAGAATTGCTTGGAAGGATTCTAACTAGTTCATTTTAGGACCTAAAGGGCATGTAGCTGGTATGAAAACAGTGATGCAGAAACATGATTAACATTGCAATGTCTCAGGAGACTCAGACTCTGTTGCTAGCTTGCCCATTTGCTTCCTAAAACTGGTGGCCAAATCAAACTTAAGAGAAATATCAGTATTTTCTCATTTTGAGAGTACTTAACTTCATCCCTGTGAGCTTAGTTTCAGACAGAAGAAAATTTTCATAAAAATATTGCTTGGAGAGATACTAGTGACTTCTCCTTAGGTGAGACACGATTTCAGATTTTGCACAGGAGGTCAGAGCAGCCGGAGGGAGGAGAGCTGACAGCAGCCTCTCCCAGTGCCCTGCCGCGCTCCAGCATCCAAACCTACTCACCAGACTCCTCACTGAGAGTGCTCAGGGTTGGAAAGAGCTGTCTGAATAGCACCTTCATGTATGCTTTTAGTGCAGGAAGAAAATGAGTCAACAGTGCTTGAAACTATAGCTCCTGCACTTGCCTAAATACTCCTGCAGAGGGGATTGTGTTAAGGAAATGATCGCACTGCCTGGTGGTTGTGGCTTCTTGATGTCCTTTTATGTCAGTGCAGGCAAAACTGTTTTGGTGTTTTAGGGAGGAGGACCGAAAGCTTCCACTTCTTGGAGACCTACAGTGGAAAAGCTATTTCTTTGCCTGCTGTGTTTGTGCTTTCATTTCAGAGAAACCTTTCCCTGTTGATTTTAACATTTAAGGGTAGACTATAGCTCTAATTATAGTTACTGTCTTTCAACCACAAGAAGGAGGATCATAGTACAAATAGAGACATTTGTCAATTTCAAATTGCTGATCTGTGTAGATATTCAAACATCACTCCAGACAGGCTCTTGCTGTCATGTAATCCCCTCCAAGGCATCAGGAAAACCAAGTGAATCTTGCTGAGCAAATCTGTACACCATCTTGTGCAATTTTACTGAAAACATTCAGGGAAACACATCAGTAGTTTATTTTTTGCTTTTGATTTCATTAGCCCTGGGCTTTGAGAATTTGCATAATTTTTTTGCCTTGTAGTTAAAAGGAAGTAGTTCTCTTCATTCATGACAGCTGAACTTCTTTCGAATGATTGTCTGCAGAAGAATACTGAAAATACTTTTTACCAATACTTATTTCTTACTGGTGCACTCAAAATTGCATACCATAATCTGTCTGACTTTTGCTTTCTTTTTTTTATGGTCAGTGGGTGGAAATTAAACTGAATGATACATTTGTGAGACAACTGCTTGGGGAAAAACCTGATGCCAAGGTAAAGAAACCAGGTGACTTGGTAAATTGGAACTCTTGGAGGTCAAAGTATTAATTTCAAATGCAGAAGTAACAGGAAGAGTATTATTTTCTCACTGAAACACCATGTCTCAGGGACCTATAGTCATTAGAGATTCATATTACTTTTTAACCCTCATAGCCTGGTTCTTTATTGCTTGTGCATTATATATTCACTTTTACCTATACAGCTGCCGATTTATAAAGGCACAGTTTATATCAACATTTGTAACTTCACATTTCAGGTGTTAAATGATTAATAAAAACGCAGAGCAGTGGCATATCAGGCTACTGCGGGGCTCATCATGGGATTTTTTTTTTTTTTTTGAGAACACTTACTTGGTGTGCAGTCACTTTATGATTATCCTTAACTCATTCTGTACATGCATATGCCTGTACTTCTAGACAGCTGTCATGATGTGACAAAGGTGATTCTATGCATCAGTAAAATACATGATGTTTTTATGGATCTTCATACCCAGCTGGGATGTATCTCTTCCCTAGGTCATGGGGCTTTCTTCTGTTTTGAAACCTTGCGCAGATTATCTTGTATGTTTAGGAAAGTCTGCTGATGTATGTCATTATTTTTCAACTCTGAAACAGCTGCACAAGTCCTAACAGTACAAAATTGTTCATCTCCTCCTCCACATGTGCACCCAGGAGTCCCCACCTAACCTTCATCTCACCTATCTTGTTGGCAGAGCCCAACAGCACTGGTCTCAGCAGTTATAATAATAGAGAAATAGGCCAGAAAGCAAGTTGTGGTGGTACTGTAGCTTCCAGGGAACACATTTATGAGCCACGAGAGTCCTGCACAGGAATTCTTGTTCTGCCAGGGGAAGAGATTTGATGTCCAGGGGAGCCGGGTGGCAGCTGTGCACGTCTTTTATGCTGCCTGAGAGAGACTTCCCAGGGGCACAAGTGGAGCAGTGAGCCTTCTTCACCCCCTCTGTCCCTTTCTAGCAGCCAGCCTTCCTGTTGGGACAGTGAGACCTTCTGATCTTGTTCTGTTCAGAGATGATTATCTGTGAAGTGATATACAAATAAGTCTGTGCATGGTAGAAACTGTCTGTGAGGACAAAAAGAAAGTCTAGCAAAAAGTTTATTTAACAGCAGAGTACTTTGAAATTATCAGGCATTGATCCTTAATACATTTATTAACGATCTTAAAAGTTGAAGGGAAGATAGTTGTCCACATTTCTGGATAATAAAATTAGGGAAGACTGAGTAAGAAAAGTATGTCAGCGAATTGTAAACTCAGAGAGTTGGAATTTAAAACTCCTAGGAAAGTGTAACATCATGGCAAAGGAAATGCAGTGTTGGCACATACCAAGCAGCACTCTCTGAGACAACATTTTTCTCTATTCATGCATCTTATTGTACTCTGCTTTGACTGCCTCTTCGAGAAAGAGGCTTTGGCATCATTGTGACTAAACATGATTTTAGGATACATCGAGAAGAAAAAATGGTAAAGTAGAAATAACAGCCAAATTCTGTTTAGTTTAAAGCAGAAAGTTACCTGCAGAAAGTTATTCTATAGACCTCTTTCTCAGCTTTATTTACTCTGGAGCACGTGTTTCTGATAAAAACATGTTCCTGGGTTTATATGGCATTTCACTGCTCCTAGGTAACAGGCACTGGTAGGCACAACATGAAGTATCCTAGGCACAGTGGCTGATGGTGCTGTGTCTCTCTGGGTGTGGAGAGGAGTGGCAGAGCAGCCTGTTGCAAGGTGAGCTGGAAAGAAGAAGGAAGGATTGGCATCTCTTTCACTTGTTCCTTTGAATTTTTTCTTTGAACTATGCATTTTATGCACACTGTCACATAATGAAGCATGAAGTGGATGTATGTAACTATACACAGCTGGAAATGTGCTATAGTTGTTACTAATAATCTTACATTTCTTTCTTCTGGTTTTTAATTTCAAAATTTTTGTCTTCAACGCAACATCCAGTTCTTTACAAAATGTATTCACTGCATAATTGAAACAACAAATACCTACCCGTAAAAAAATATGTTGGTGTACAATAAACAATAGATAAGTGACATTTTAGTGGAGTCAAGGAACTCATCTGGAAAGAAAAAGAAGTGTGCTGCAGAATAAAGGAAATAATCAACTTCATATGTTGGTCGGTTTTGCTTCCCAAAATTTGACAAATCATCTTGTTCCATATATTCTTCCTGCTCTGCCAACCCTGACAGTAAAATATTCAACCATAATAGTGGGGAAGCACTATATATGTATTTGAATTATTTGAATTTTTCCTTCCAGAAATTAACCTTTTTTTAATGAAAGCTGAAAATGTTTTTGAAGTGTGGTTTGTTTGACATTGCTAGATAACAGTTAAGATGTCTGTCATAATAAAATGTCTTGCCGTGATTTACCAAGACTTTAAACCAGAGATTATAAGAAGTACAGAGGAAAATTGTGTTCTTCAGGTTATCTATGATTCTGATTGATTGATGTAAATTACTTGCTTGATTTAAGTAGTTAGCAGCTCTTTCAGCTTTTAGATAAAATACCACGAAATCCTGATTTCTTTCTCCCATCTGTCCTTAATCTACTCTTTCTTTCAGATGTACTCTGCTTTCATGCAACTCTGTTGCATACTGGAAACAAAGGTACTACAAAGTTAAACAACAACAGCAGTAATAAATTTTTTTCTTTTTCATTGCGAACAAATGGTTTCTAGAGAAAACTTACAAAGTGTTACTCCAAATCTGTAATTTTAATTTCAAAAATGGAAACTATAACAATTATATGTCTCCATTCATTCCTTCTTTGCTTTATTTCTTTCCTAGATACACCAGAAAAAAAAGAGTTGATACTTTTGTGGATGATTTAAACAAGCCTAAATTGGGTTGTTACGCCTCTGAGCCTCCTTTTGAGCTGCTTTGACAGTCCCCAGATTTTGGAGGTATCTATGACAGGGATAAATGATTTTGGAAATAAATAAAGGTCACCTCAGCTTCTAAATTATTCATATGTTGAATCTGATAAGGTTATTTGGATTCTTTACTTGTATGAAGTTATAGGGTTATTACTTTCTACTGTTTCTAAGCATGATGTGAAGGTTGGTAAAATGATACTATAACCATTTCAAGGACAGAAATATAAAGCTATGCAGAGTGTGAGTGACCAGCTGCTTTTTTTTTTTTCAAAGCACAGCAGTGGTAAGGCTGAAGCTAAAGTGTCGGCGCTGTTTTTTTCAGAATTCTCCTCTAATAAGAAAACTTTATTTCGTTATGATGTTGAGGAAAGCTTGAAATTTGTTTTAAGATGGGGTAACCTCATTGCCAAACTGAGAGCTGAAGTGGATAATCAATGAAGGGTTTGTTTTTTTCTCTCTCATTTCTGTCTTGTTTTTCGTGCAAATGAATAGACAATTACCTTCCTCTTTGTGCAGCCATTCACTCTGAACATTAACCTATTGAGATACGTGGTTAGCATATTGCAAGACCATTGGCGGCAAACAATAGATCGATCTGAAAAATTACGAGGGTCCTTATGCTATTTTAACTATCTTTGAATAACAGCACATAAGTACACTCAACCATAATGATTTTTGCTTAAGATACCTGTGATGTTTAATTCCCACCTGCCTTTCCTTGAATCATTTTTATGATGACAGTAGCAGTTTGCATTGTCAATATTACTTGTATGTAACTGTTGATGAGTGCTTCCTGACTAACACTGTACCGGATTTTTCTTCCTCTAGTATGGAAAAATAGCATTATCTTCTGTCCCTGCAGGTGGTGGCTGTAACTCTGTCTTTCATTACAACACTTTGCTGTGCTGTGCCTTCTGACACTTTCAGAGCATAACCTGAAACAAGTTTTTCAGATTGGTAACAACTTATATTTTACCACAAAGTAGAGAAAATGATCTTAAATATACTGTGTCATGTCGTAATATAATTAAAAATACAGATGAGTAAAGGGAACATCCCCAGATGTTCATGGGAATCTTTCTTTTGATTACTGTGGAATTTGGATCATAACTCTCTAACTTTGTATTTTTCATAGAATCATAGAATCACAGAGTCATAGAATGGCATGGGTTGAAAAGGACCTTAAAGATCATCTAGTTTCAACCCCCCTGCTCTGGGCAGGGTTGCCAACCACTAGAGCAGGCTGCCCAGAGCCACATCCAGCCTGGCCTTGAATGCCTCCGAGGATGGGGCATCCACAATCTCTCTGGGCAACCTGTTCCAGTGCCTCACCACCCTCTGAGTGAAAAACTTCCTCCTAATATCCAACCTAAATCTCCCCTGTCTTAGTTTGAAACCATTCCCCCTTGTCCTATCGCTATCAACATGTGTAAACAGGTGTTCTCCCTCCTGTTTATACGCTCCCTTCAAGTACTGGAAGGCCGCAATGAGGTCTCCCCGGAGCCTTCTCTTCTCCAAGCTAAACAAGCCCAGTTCCCTCAACCTTTCTTCATAGGAGAGGTGTTCCAGCCCTCTGATCATCTTAGTGGCCCTCCTCTGGACCCGTTCCAAGAGCTCCACATCCTTCTTGTGCTGGGGGCCCCAGGCCTGCACGCAGTATTCCAGGTGGGGTCTCACCAGAGCAGAGTAGAGGGGGACAATCACCTCCCTCTCCCTGCTGGCCACCCCTCTTTTAATGCAGCCCAGGACATAGTTGGCCTTCCGGGCCGCAAGCGCGCACTGCCAGCTCATGTCCAGCTTCTCATCCAGCAGGACCCCCAAGTCCATCTCCGCAGGGCTGCTCTCGAGTTCTTCTTCTTCCAGTCTGTATAAGTACCTGGGATTGCCCCAGCCCAAGTGCATCACCTTGCACCTGGCCTTGTTGACCCTCATTAGGTTCTCTTGGGCCCACTTCTCCAGCCTGTCCAGGTCCTTCTGGATGGCATCCCTTCCCTCTATGGTATCAACTGCACCGCTCAGCTTGGTGTCATCCGCAAACTTGCTGAGGGTGCACTCGATTCCGTCATCTATGTCATTGATAAAGATGTTGAAGAGCACCGGTCCCAAGACCGACCCCAGAGGGACACCACTTGTGACCGGCCTCCACCCAGACATAGAACTGTTGACCACTTGCTCGGTGTCCTTTTATCGATTTGAAAAGTGTCATGAAATACTTCTCCTTTTTTCCAGGTTCTGTAAATATATCAAAGAGCTAAAAAAGATTTCCTTGTATTTGAAGTTCTGCACTCCTTCGGGAGTTTATTCTATAAACAAACATAAGTCAAAACGTCTTATGTATGCATACATATAGGTACTTATTTTAGGACTTTTCCAGGATGGAACTGGTTCTATGACCTTTTTACCTGCAGCCACTACTCTGCGGTAATGTGAGTTGAAGCCATAGCTGGAGTGCTATGTCCAGTTCTGTGCTCTCTGGTACAAGAGAGAAATGGACATACTGGAGAGGGTCCAATGAAGGGCCACAAAGATGATGAAGGAACTGGAGCATCTCTTCTGTGAGAAAAGGCAGAGAGAGCTGGGACTGTTCAGCCTGGAGAAGAGACGGCTCAGGGGAGATCTCATCTGTGTGTACAAATACAGGGAGGGTGCGAAGAGGATAGAGCCAGACTGTTTTCAGTGGTGCCCAGTGCCAGGTCAGGAGGCAGTGGGCACAAACTGGAACACAGGAGGTTCCCTCTGAATATCAGGCACACTTCTATGCTGTGCGGGTGACTGAGCACTGGCACAGGTTGCCCAGAGAGGTTGTGGAGTCTCCCTCCTTGGAGATCTTCAAAAGCCACCTGGACACAGTCCTGGGCAGCTGTCTCTAGATGTCCCTGATTGAGAAGGAGAACGTTGACAAGGTGGCCTCCAGAGGTCCCTTCCAACCTCAACCAGTCTGTAATTCTGTGATTCATCTTTTCATGAGTAGCACCTGTCAAGAGCTCCAGATAGGCCAGGAGCAGTGCTACTTAGTGACCCTGCCAGCACCTTCTAACACCCTATTGAGTTGGTCAGGAGAATTGCATGCTCTCTACCAGTGATTTTCACAGTGTTCCACTTTCTCCTGATTGTATCTTCAGAACCGTCTTTTCTTTTCTTTTCTTTTTTTCTTTTCTTTTCTTTTCTTTTCTTTTCTTTTCTTTTCTTTTCTTTTCTTTTCTTTTCTTTTCTTTTTTCTTTTCTTTTCTTTTCTCTTTCCCCCTCTGATATGATTGTATTTTCTAGAGCAAGGTAAATGATTTTTAATTAATCACCCTCCTACTTCAGTCTTCTTTTCTTGCTGAATAGGTGAAGGAAGCTTAAGGTTTCCCTCAGTATCTTTTTTTCCCAAAAGTTCTAAAAAGAAGGCAAATGCAGTCAAAACATTTAACCTGAAAGGTTTGCTTAAAAATGAGTATAAATACAGAGTTTGCTTTGCAAATAGGGCATATGTACTCCCATTCTGTCCTGCATGTGCTTCTACAGCTGTGCAGGTAGCTAATGTGTGTTGCCTGAAAACCAAATTAAAGAACCCCTTCTGATGTATTTTTCCCTTATTTGCTTTAAAACAGATATGTGAGCTGTCCTGGTTTCAGCTGGGATAAAGTTAATTTTCTTCCTAATAGCTGGTATGGTGCTGTGTTTTGGATTTAGGATGAGAATAATGCTGATAACACACAGATGCTTTGGTTTTGCAGAGCAGTGCTTGCACAGAGCCAAAGACTTTCCAGCTTCTGGTGCTGCCCTGCCAGCAAGGAGGCTGGGGGTGCATCTGGGGCTGGGAGGGGACACAGCTAGGACAGCTGGCCCAGGCTGGCCAGAGCGATGTCCCACACCATGTGGCATCATTCTGAACAATAAACTGGATGAGTTGGTGGGGCAGGGACAGCCACAATTCAGGGTCTGGCTGGGCGCTGGTCAGTGGGAGGTGAGCAATTGTGTTGTGCTTCACTTGCTTTGTATATTCTTTTAACATTATTATTCTTATTCTTATCATTTTCTCTTCCTTTTCTGTCCTATTAAACTGTCTTTATCTCAACCCACGAGTTTTATCTTTTTTTTTTTTTTCTTTTCCTCTTGATTCTCTCTCCCATCCCACTGGGAGGTGCTTAGCTGCCTTCAAGGTTAACCCACAACAGAGCACACAGGGAGTGAATAGTTTAAAGAGAAGGCATAGGCTTCTAACTTCCTTTTCTGAATATGTCTTCTTTTTGCCTTTGCAGTTAATTCTGCCTCTGCAGTTTGTTCCCACCAGATTCAAAATATCCTTGTGTGGTACAGATTGGCAAACGCCAGAGAAAGGCAATGAATACTGAACTGATGTGATCATATTTACATATAGCACATTAGCTTTCAGGGACAAGGATTATTTAGTTGATAAATGAGAACAGTCAGTGTAAACTAGTTGAGTTTCTGATGATACTGAAAGTCACACTGAAAAATGGTCATTTCTTTTTTTTTTTTCCTTGTCCAAAGTTAAAAGAAAAGTGGACATAAGTAACAAAATGGGGAATATTTTATAACTAATATTATTTCATTCAGACTATGACTTACCTGTGGGATTCACAGTAGAGCCAGTCATCATACACTATTATGACAGACCCGTTCTATTGTTGTGCAAGCAGCACAGGTAGTTCTCTAAGCTAAACTAATTAAAATAACCTATTTTTCCTTCTTGCCATTCAGAATGGTTGCTGAAATTAAGAAGGATATTTTTTAAAGTACAGTACAAATGGACTTGATCTATACTTTGAGGGAACTCACTGCTCCTTTGAATCTGTCCCTGATCAGAATTATAAACAAAATAAATTTTAGTAAACGTCCACTCTACATAACCAAATACATGTTACAGTTTCTTCCTCCTTGCTTATGTTTGTGCACTATATTTATTTTTATAAGCATTATAAATATTTTAAGTAGCTTTTCTTATGAGGTTCATTGAAAATATTTGTCCATAACATAACACACACTGTAATATTGAAATGTTAATAATGTCAATAATACATCAACATTGCCTTTCCTTTTTCTTTGTTTTCACGTGTAACTGGTCACTCTGTGCAGTGTCAATTTCTTTGCAATCACATCTCAGTTCATCATTCCATTCCAGGAGTATAGAAGAATTAAACATTTCATTTCTGAATTTGAATTTTTCCTATACTTAATGTGTTAACATTTCACACTCTGTCTTTTCTTCCTCCTTTAGCATTATCCTCACTGTGTTTTATGCCACAGGCATTTCCAGGCACTGTGATTTTTTATAAGGTCTCACTTTTTACTTTATTCTCTTTCTTTTTTATTTCAGTTTTGATTCTGTTGGATTACTGAACACTGTTTACTGCCAATAAAGATTTCTAAATGGATCTGACAAATTGTTTGCCCACTTTTAGAGATATTTAAAGGTTCTATGTCAACATAGAACAAAATGTTCTGATTATAACCAACAAAATCTATCTGTTTTTCACAGAGGTGTTCTCCAGCTTGATCCTGTAATAGGAACAGCCCAAATGCAGGATGTGTTGTAATGAAAGCCAAAGAGTTTTCCACAACCACTTCATTAACAGTGGAGACCAGCAGTATTTACATCCTATGCTGTCTGAAATGACCAGTGAGGAAATCAGCTCATTTTATCTGTATTGCACCGAATATGTAAGTATGTCCTAGGCAAACCTGTTGAACTCTGCATGTTGATTTGTAGCCAAGTGGTTTGGAATCCCTGTCGACCCAGAATATTTTATGTGTAAGCCAATTATATTTGGTGACTTTCTTACGTTAAGCATATAATAAAAATAGGTCTTTGAAAATGTCTGATTTAACAGAAATAATGGAAAATGAAAGTGAGCAAAGCTGCATTTGTTCACAGACCAATGGGACATAGCCCTGTGCATTACATTTAGAAAGGAAATTATTATTTAGCACATTCATGAAATGCCTGTACCAATAAAAAGGGTGGTTTGCCCAGCTGTGGTCGCAGTCTGTCAAAGAGCAAGTTTCTTGTAAATAAAGTGAACTACATATAACACTGTAATAATTGTAGACATAGTGATCTAAACATTTAACAGGACCTAATTTCATCTCTCAAAAGTCCTGGAACTGAAGAGATAAGCAGAAATTTATCTCCTGTTTAAAAGTCTGATTGTCAGAGCAGGATCTGATCTATTTGTAGAGAAAGCTGCTAATGTTTCTGGGCTGTTATTAGTAGCAGCGTGTTTGTAGCAGTAATGGCAAGGGTTTGACGCTGCATCTCCTCCTGCAGCAATGCTGACCTGACGCACCACCTCCCTGCCAGCTCTCACCCATTCTACCTTGCACCAGTTCTCCCCAGGTACCTGCTTGTGCAGCTGCACAGCAAGCCCATTCAGCAACCCCTTTCCCACAGAAGCGGTAAAAAACTAGCATGACATGAAAATCTACATTTTTCTGTTGTTGTTGCTGCTGTTTATTTATTTACTTGTTTGTTTGTTTGTTTGTTTTGTTATAATATGTTTGTTTCCTGATCTGGTCTGTAGCGTGGTGCACAGTCTTCACAGCAGGAAGGAAGCAGAGCAAGTGTGGGGAATGTCATAAACTGAAATAACATGCTTATTAAACACTACTGCCTGCCTACCCACAGCCTAAGGATATAAATCAGTCAGAATTTATGGGAAAAGATGGGTGTCATTTTATTGTACCAATTTGTGTTTTAGTTAAAATTCACAGTTTTGTTTCCAGGCGTGCAGGGAATTGCAAAACCCAAAATTGGTTTCCTGTCCCTGAAACCTTATTCCTTTTTAAGTGATGTCAACTGATTTAGTAAAAGACATTGCCTTTCCTCACAGTGCTTTACTGGAAACTAGGGAAGTACTGAGATACTGAGAAAGGTGCAGTTTACATCTTGACTGAATGAATTTATTTCCCCTTCCTAAAGGTTTCCTGGACAGGGAGGTGAGGTCCACTGGTAGTTTAAGAATAGATTATTTAGCAGATAAACATGAACCATGCCAACAGCAGGGAGAGCTAATTATTGTCTCCACCCCTTCACTGGTCCTGTGGGAAGGCGAATTGCATTAAACATATTGATCATTCAGTTCTGAGGGTACCAATGTGAAAGGAATCTGTCACTGACACTGTGTGCTTCACACCAGAGACAGACTCCAGCCTGGGATAATCTTTTTTTAAAGTGAAAGATTTTAGCCAAATAATTATGCTGAAAAAGAATTTAAGCTACACCATTATTATATAAGTTAATCAGAGAGCAGAATGGGGTTATGTAAGGGGAGAAATACAACTATTAACCAACAATCCATCACAAAAGGTCTATGTCAGTCAGATCTTCAGATAGTCTATCATCTTTTTCTGTCCCAGATTGAGTGGAAGTTATATGAAGAAAATAAAACTCTGAAATATATATGTTATTATATATATTTATGTATATTATATATTTATATATATATAATATATATATTATATATATTTACATATTTTTTTATATATATAATATATTTATTTATATATATATATATAAAACAGCACAGTCCTCCAACCTCCTACAATCTACTAGTTCAGACTTTCAAAGTTTGAGTTTAGTGACAGGCTTACAAATAAATTTACTTTTATGTGCCAAAAATACACACCTAATATATGTGCTTTATTTTTCCATTCTTTAAACCTTTATCTCCCTTTCAGTTTAGTTTTTGGCTTATTTAATATATATCTCCTCCACCTCCATATTTTTTCAACATAGGGCCTAAATAAGTAATTACAATTAAGCTGTGTTTCATGCCTCGTTTTCTGCCAAATCACTCTTACACTGCAGCTCAACTAATTCAGCTGTTGTACCTCTCACCTATGCATCCTTTCTTATTCAATTTTCACTTGCATGTCAAATTAATTTTTCCTAACTAGCTACCTCCATAATGAGGCATCTCTTGGAACTAGGTAGAAAGGAATTCCTAAAAAGTTATCACTTACAGAAGTCAGTCAAAGCAAAATAAAATCTTTTCCTGTGTAGAAAAGAGGAGAATGAAGACATAAAAAGGAAACTGAGAATGTGTTTGTTTGTTTGTTTTCTCTTTATAATAGTTTGAAATGCTTTTCTAATATTTAACAGCTACTTTTTAAAATAATTCTTCAATTTGTTTATAAAGTGAAGATTTATGGTGTTAAAATAATTTGGCTCTTATTTTTGAGATTGTTTTCCCTGTTTCCATTGTAAACAGGGTTGGGAGTGGTAATTCAATGTATGTACAGTCTGGCATGTAGATTGTTATACAGTAGTCCTTGGAAGACATAAGCAATATTCTCAGTTCTGGGGAATTCCCCAATTTTTTTAAAAAGGACCTATTAGATCATGTACCGACAGCTAGCAAGCCTAAAGCCAGAGAAATAGAAATACCAGAAGGGTGCAGCGATGAGGTAAGAGCTACAATGCAAGTACTGGATTATACCACATAACATTTCCCATGGGAGTCAAGATACTCATTTTGAAAGAAATTAAAAGTAAAACTGAAAGTGTCTTATATCCATGTTTTATTTATTTCATTTGAAAAGAGGCTGATATTACATTTGATTTATAGCTTCAAAGACCACTTTCTAGGTTTTCTGAGGAAGCACTGTTCTCTGAGATGTAGACAGAATATTCATAACATGGTTTTAGTGAGAAGAGTTCAGTGGCTACATAAGTATTTCAGAAAGGTCATCTAGGCGTGTGATTAAAACTGAATGACTTGCTGGCATCAAGGGGAATGATTACTAATCATTTGGAAAGGCTAAACTTCTGAAACTTAATGGTGGAACCAAAGTAACTCAAACCCACTTCATCTTGTGAGAACCACTGCTCTTAACTGAGGAAGAAAAAGGAATTGGAGGGTACTTATATCTATCTCTGCACAAAACAATTCAGCAAGTTTTAAAAAAAAAAAAGGAAAACTCACAGGAGTGCCTTTAAAATCAAATGAAACTTTATATAAATTTGTATGTGTATGTGTGTATGTACAAGATGTGTGTTATGTATGTTGTAAGAATGTGCAGATAAAACAAGCTACCATTTAAGTGAGCCGCAAGTAATTCAAAACAGAGGACTTAAGAAAGAAATTTGGAGCTGGAAAGTCATGATCTTCATCCCAAAAGTTGTGCTTTGGGCAATGTTTTACTTTTCTAATGATCTTTCTCCAGAGTCTAATTTTTCAATGTTACAGCATAAGTGTCATCCCTAAAACACTGTAAATTCTCCAGAAAGGATGGATGATTACAAATAAATTGATTAGAGCTTAACCAAATGCAAAGTTTGGAAACTCAGAGAGTTTCCAGCTTTCCTCTATGGCCTTCTGTGGCCAAACTACACTAACCACACATAGAGCAACAAACAACGTAACTGTGCATGGACTGTCAGTGAACCACCAGAGATGCTATTTAGAAGAGCTGAAGGGAATAAATCCAAAAAACAGTAACTGCTTTTCATGCAGAAGAGTTCTCAGGTAGTGAGGTATGAGCAGAGTATAGGAAATATGAAACAATGAATGATAATTATCTCTGCCTAACAAATGTTAAGTGAAGGGTCACTGTGAATCTAAAATAGATTTCTTGATTCTCTGGATGCAAAAGTACATGTTGCTGAGACACCTGCATTAATCTGGATGAATGATCAGTGAGATCTAACCAGCTTAGCCCCTGCACAGGGATTCAAGGTCATTCAGAGTCCACAGGAAAAGTATGCAGAGATGATGAAGGGGAATCTTTCTGTGAAAAGTAGGAGCAGAAATCTGGGCCTACTTAGGCATGGAGCATTGCTAATTTTGTCAAGCCAAGCTTTGCCATGGAAACACTGAGAAGAAAGATAGGTACTTTGCTAAACCTGTACAAGCAGATTTGTTAGGAAATGTTGCATTGAAAGAGACTAAAATGATTAGAAAAGCTCAGTTTGTGCCACTCTTTCATGTGGAGATAAGCTTCCAAATCATTATTCAGCAAAGAAGTATCTTGTTTTACTTTGATAAACAAGATTAAGTATGCATCAGCATATTGTTCTGTGTATGAGTCCAATAGAAGGGACTGTTCTTGCACCATGTCAAAAGTTTCCAACCTTTGGGACCTCCTGTGCAATGGATAGGTTCATACGGATTTGCGGTTATTGTGATCCACATTGTTTGAGTTGTCCAAACAGCTAATATTTTAATTATATTTACGTTTGTGTTTATAACAGAATAAATAAATATTTGGAAACAAGATATCAGCCAGAATTATGAAGCATGTCATATTTTTCATTTACTCATTTCTTGCAAGCTGATTAATGGGAATGTCTTGAGAAACTGTATGGTATTTCTCTGACAGTTGTATTTTAATTTCTGAATCTTTCTCTCTTTAAGACTTGTTGTGAAAACCAAGTATTCTTTCAGCTTATGCAAATGACAAGAGCTGTTCTTGAGAAAAGTTTTCCTCCCTGTAGTGATCAAGAAAAACACTTGTTTTCTGTATCAACAACATTTTTAATGAATGCTGATCTTGGAAATAATAATATGAAGAAGAAACTCTTTGTAATATTTTTGGGTATCCATATGAGTGTAACTGAAATGGTAGATTGATAGTATACAGAAATCTGATGACAATATTATATGCCACCTACATCATATTTAGAATTAATCAATCTCTACTAAACAATGTTGCAGGAGGAAAAGAAACAATTGTTGTTGTTAAGTGTAATTTTACTGAATATAATTCTCTGTTCGCTTTCTTTGTAGTTTTTGTACTATTCTTCAATTATATTGCTGCATTTTGAAAAGATGTACCCATAAATGAAATATCAACAATTATGACTAGAGTTTTGTAAAGTAGTTATGTCACTTTCTATGTTTTTTTTTTCTGTGCCAGCAAGTAATAGTAGAAAAATACTATTCATTTTACTTCGTTATGTTTGTGTTATGGTCTAAAACTTCAAAGTACAGTCCTAGAACAGAAGTTCTAATTCCAAATGAGACAAACAAGCAAAAACTAATTTTGACTTTTTGAACTTAACAGGAAGCTATCTCTAGTATCAGTCATTATAAAACAATTAACAGAATGAATACTATTATGTCCATTTGTGAATATAAACACTAATAAATCAACTAACGTTTTACAATAGCAGGTTATTACTGAAACCAGAAATTATATACCATGCATACCAATGGAGCTTGTAAAGTTGCAAAACTAAATTTCAACATATTTGGTTCCAGTGAGTGAAAAAAATCTGAAGGTTTTGAAGTATTTTCACTCATAATTTTCTGAAATGCTTTCAGTTATATTTCAGGAACAGAACTGTGAACAGTAGTTTATCCAAATTTTTGGAAAAAAACAGATGGTAGATAAAACGAAGTTAGGTATCTCAGCTTCAGATCCAGTCCTCAAAAAGTAATCAGTAGCTGTTAAAGCCTTGATGAAAAAACTGGAAGTGAATCAAGAAAATGCTGATCACATACAAAGAACTGTCTTGTACTGTTTATGACATAACATGTTACTGTTCAATAACTAACAGCTGAAATCTTATATTTAAGGATTAGTATTTCTAGGCAATATGTTTTTTCTTTATGTGACGTGGTAGAAGAGAAAGTAACAGAAAAACATTGGAATGGGAGTCTGGCAGGGAAAGGCAGCTAGATCACCACTTTCTGTGCTGCTGTTTGCATCCACACAACTGTTACCCTGAAAGGATGACAGAATCAGAATGCTGCTTTCCAAAAAAAGTTTGCGTCATCTTCTATGAGTGTTTTGGATCTGCCAGTAAAGAAATGCTGCTGGAGCAGAATGTGTGGTGAGGTACAGAGAACTTGGCTCGGTCTGCACATCTTTTGCAGTTGTTATGCTGGGGCACTAGGGTCGATCCTAAGGAGAACATTAAAACTCATTAAAATCTCTCCTTTTCATTTTGCCTTAGCAGCAATGTGCAGTGGTGACAGGGCCCTACAGAGACTGAAAACAAGATCATTTGAAGTGTTATTGAATGGATTGTTTATTAGCAAGATAAAACTGAAAAGGTAAGTGTGTGTAGTTGTATATTGGACAAAAGAAACCAGGGGACTTTTTCTCTGTAAAGGACCCTGTGGTTTTCTTACATGTGCCCCTTTCTGTATCCAGTCCAAGCTGGTACCTGATAGTCTCTGTGAATATGGCAATGACCAGAAAAATCCTCAGCAAGAAGTAATCTACAACAAGAAAAGAAAAAAATTAATAATAAGTAGATTTGTTGTTTTAAAAAATCCATACTTTTTTATTTTTATTTTTTTACTAGCCTTTGCCTACATTTCATATTTTGTGCCTGTGAAACGGGGATTTGGTATTATCCTGGAATATCCTGTTAATATTATTGTCAAATGAGTAACCTGCACTGTCTTTGTTTTGTGTAATAATGTTGTCTTATATTTCCATGGTCTTATATTCACAGACACAGGCTCATATAAAGAGAACAGCATAATTTTCTGTTGGGATTCACCACCAGCTAGGAAGATGTGTGCTGCTAATACTGCAAAATAAAGGCATTGTATCCTAATTCTCCAGTGGCTGCTGCTGTGCATGTGGTGGAAAACAAACTATTGTTTCCAATCTCTCTGTACACTTTAAGTGCAGTGGTGAATGTTAACAGTGAAGAATCGACTGTTTTTAAATATACCGCATTATGAAAACATTTGACAGCACATTTATTTTCACATCTGTGCTGTTGTTCAGGAAGATGAAGCTACTGCTAAAGTGAAAGCAGAAGAGACTCAAACAATGGCTGATGATGCTCAGAGAGATCTGGATGAAGCTATCCCCTCTCTGGAAGCTGGAAATAAAGCTTTTGACTCCTTAGAGAATGCATATATTTCTGGAATATAGAAGTTTTTCCAAACCACCAGTTCTTGCTGTGGCTGTAAAGGAAGATATTTGCATTCTTTTACATGCTGAATAAGCTGTTCAATATTGCTTGCTACTCTCCTGTCTTTCCTATTGGTCAACCACCTTTACATTTAGTATGCTGTTTGTGTTTATCAGCACTTTGCACAGCAAAAATATAACTCATTATATATTTACTTTTTCCTCAAGCAAAATATCTGCTAGTCATTTTAAATGAAAGGTGTTCTTCTCACCATACTATGTTCATTTATGAAATTGATGTTTCTGAAATTGACGTATTCATGAAGAATACCTTTGGACTTAAAAGAAATTGAGTATTGACATTTAGTATGTCTGACTGGCCTCTCTCAGATATGCAGGCTTCCAGACCTTCACAGACATTCAGAAAAAGGCTGCAAAATTTGTGGCTTACTTTCCTCTCTAATTTCTACTATTAAGTGGGAACAAAAAGAGTAACCTGAAAAAATTAACTGCATACGACATGCAGTGATGTTTGTTACATTTTAGTTTGTCACATTTTGATTTATTTTCATACAGAACATATTCAAACAGTCTTAGTCTTTGATCAATGTGCACTCAGCCCCAGTTTTGTGTTCTAAATCAGCAGTCATTTGGGAATGTACTGAAATAATGTCTTAAGAAAAAATTACAGCCAGCATCTGAGAAGTAAGCAAACCTTTTCAGTCAGGAAAATGTTATTAAAAAACAAAGGGCAGACATAACTTTTAATTGATATTGTGGTTAACAATGTACACTTTATAAAACTGAACACAATAGAAATCAGAGACCATAAAAGACCCTTCAAAAATATGCATAGCTGTGCGGTTTTTTTTGTCTGTTTCTTGAGGCTTCCTATATACATATATATATATATATAAACTTAGTTTTCCTGTTCATAAAGTACATGCTGCTATTATTTTTAAATACACCAACTGTGAAATTTAATTTCAGATTGAGTTACTTTTTTGCTCTGTTTATTGCTTTATTGATTTCTCACAATTTGGCCAGTGTTATCAGGATGATCTTTTATTTTCACATAAACAATTTGGTTTTTAAAATGTCTTAAAGAACTTGTAGAAAAGGTTAACTCCATAATTTTAAGTATGGAAAAGGGCTTATCTATTATCTCCTTTGTGTCAAGCACGATAGGCCATTCATAAAATCTTTTGTTTACAGACTGTCTCAAGAAATTAAACTACTTGCTCAAACCTATTGTGACTTGCCTGAAATTTCAGTATTAGAAAGCCATAAGGCCTATTCTGCTAGTGTAAAAGCAATTTTGGAAGTTTGCCTTTGAAATGTCTGCATCGATGAATTAAAAACTAGAGAGGTGATGACTGTAATTGCATTCATGTTTTTATGAAGCAGTAGAGCCTGAACTCTTTCCCTGCTTGCACATCTGCTGTCTTGCTGTATATCCTCCATTTTCCTCAGGAGAAGGGCTGTTCCTTGGCTTCCAAATATCCTAAAAGCAGAGATCCAATTGTTTAAAATTTAAATTATATCTAAAGTTTTTGATTCCAACTCTTAAGCCTAACTAGGCAAGAGCAAAACTACTTCTTGGAGAAGCCAATTTTGTTTGAAAGCTTTTGGAAAAGAATATAGAAAATAGAAGCCTCAAATACAGTTAGAAGTTGCAGAGATACATCAATAAGCCATGCTTTGTCCCTGAAAATGTAGAAAAGGTTTCAAAAACATGGAGGTCAATACGTATGTGGGTGAGAGCAGTGGATTTGTACCGTAACATACTCAAACAAGTTTAACCAAAGGGACAAAGATTTAATGCTGTACAGGTACTCACTTTCTCTTACATGATTTATTTCTTCCATGATTTCTTTTTAGTCAGGAAAAGCTGAGTTATTACATTCAATTATATAATTTATTGGCACGCTTACATTTGAGACTAAGACAGTATTTACTCAAACCTGCATGAGCAAATGTTGTGCATCCTGTTTGTACCAAGAAAGAAACTGTGTGAAGAGCCATGGAGGACTATTATTATTGGGGCTGCAT
The DNA here is from genome assembly GCA_013399115.1 of Anseranas semipalmata. Taxonomy (NCBI): domain Eukaryota; kingdom Metazoa; phylum Chordata; class Aves; order Anseriformes; family Anseranatidae; genus Anseranas; species Anseranas semipalmata. The sequence goes on along the minus strand of VXAA01006805.1, from coordinate 23,176 downwards.
CACCACCATGATTCACCCATGTGTTTGTAGTGATATTGTCAACTGTTTTATTCCAAGGATGAGGGGACAGAAATGATGTCAAGATGAATTTTTACAGCATTGTAGTGCAGAAGAGATTTCCTCCTTGCCTCCATGCCAAATTTCAATAAGCTGTTGAAAAAAAGAAGCTTGACAAATACAAGCATGAGAGAAGATGACTATCAGTATGAGACCACCGATTTACAGATGGGACAGAAACTTTCATTATAATAGCCATTTGACTGGGAGAAGACTAGTTTTACTTAGAAGAAGGCTCTGAATTAATTCTCCTGTTTGTATGTGTGATCTCCCACATTCCTGCCTAAGGATCCTAAGCCTCAGTTCTTATTAATAGAGTCTTATATAGCTGTCTTCTCTGAAATGAGGTGAAGCCACTAGCATTTCATTTTCCAATCCACTTTTTGGCCTTCCAATGGCAATAGATCACAGTGAAATGAATTCGACTATGGAAATTATTATCAGCTGAACTTTCTGGTCCATACTTTTTTAACATGAGGTGAGTGATAAAAGGGTCTCAGTAAACATAACATTCTATGACATAACTTTTACATTTCAATGATTCCAAATTACGGCTAATGTTAATGTCTTAGGATCAAATTATCTGCCCTAGAACAGGAATGGTATGTCTTTTTCACCCAACAGCTCTGCAGCACTTCTGCAAGGTTCTGTCTAGAGGGCCTCTAAAAGGCAAGTAAAAACAGATTAAGCTAGAAGATTTGAACAGAAGATGCACACAAGAGCACAAGATTTTTCTAAGGCTAATGTGCAAATGCACAAGTCATTCCAGAAGGAGTATTCAAACTCCCATTTCTTCCCTATCTATTTGAAGAAAGAACTGCATCATGAAGTGTGACCACTACCATAGCATGTTAGCTTTGGAGACCATGGTCCACTGGAACTTCCCTCAAACCTGTTCTCTTTTCACATTAGATCTGTGGTTTGCTTTGGATGATCTGAGTTTGCAAATAGGAAAGTGTAGGCAACATAAAGTTGAAAATCCCATATCACAGGACAAAAACTATACATTTTACGGAGGCAGAAGGAGACATTATCATCTGAGGAAGTTTAACAGATAGACAGAAATTTTATACATATATATATATGTGTATATATATATAAAATAATGACTTAGTAATATCTTTTTGTTCTGTTTTGTTTTCCCTTCAGGAAATTGTATTCCATTTGAAATATGATATACGTGGGAAATAAGCACAGAAAATTTTGTTAGTAGGACAAGCTGGTTTTGAAAAATTCAGAAAACATACTATTTTTTTTAAAAATCTTATTATCACTTTTTCTTCATAATTATACCTTGTCTTGGATGGGAATGCCACAGTAATTTCCTTTGCCGTCCTCAGAGATAATATTCATCAAGCCCATGAAAAGAATGCTGAGGTACCAGAGGATATGAAATTCAATGTGTGGGTAGAAAGAAATTGCTTCATTTCAGAGATGCTTAGGAAAAAGAATCTGAAAGACCTAAACATACCTTATGAGATATCCATCTAAAAAAAGATCCAACACTGAAGAGAAAATACAGATTAAGGTCCTGATCAATGGGAAGTTATTACTCACATGAAGCAGCAAAGGCAATAGTAGGGTAGATATATGAGGGGAAGGGAGAGAAGGGAAGGGGAAGACTGCTGCTTTATCAAAGACATGATGATGCAACCATGAGGAAATGCCAGAGCTTAAGACTATGATTCAAACCAAAGGAAAATAGCCTGGAGGAAGGATATGAATTTTAAGACAGCACAGCAGAGCTGTTTGATTTTATGCTGCTGCTGACAATCCACAGAGACGAGACTAGAGAGAGAGAAGATGATGTCAAAGCCTCTTGAAACCTTCTGAGGAGGAGAAAGAGGCCGAAGAAGAGAAACTACAGAAGCTAGACTTATAAAAGGCAAAGAAAAACAAACTTTTGGGATAAGCAGTGAGTGGAACTGATGTATGAGTAGATGTATACTATATGACAGTCCTTAAGGTGGTAGTGTCTGTAGGACTGCAGTTAACTCACACTGCTTCACTACCTACCCAGCAGGTGGCATCAGGAGGACACGAATCATATCAAATTTCTTGTTTCGTTTTTCAAATCCCAGCTAAGAAACTGTACTCTCTATCCCTTTGTCTTCACCTGCTTCCTTGGGGAGAGATGGCACCAATTTTGTGACTGAACATTTGACTGTATACTATTTGGCCTCACCTTGTACCATAGCAATTTCAAATAAATAGATGAATAGATAAATAAATAAATAAAATAAAAAATCTTTTTCTCTGAACTAAGAAGATGTTCTGTGTTGTAGAGACAGAATATGAGGCAAAGACTACCCCTGCCCTGCCAAAACAAAATTCCACACTGAAAAGTATATAAGATAACTCTATTTCTCCTTCTGCTTCTTAGGGGAAAGAAAGTGAGTTACCTGAATGACAGCACAGCAAGGAGCATATTTTCTTTTGGATGTTCTGAAAGCCCTTGTAGAAAGGAAACCTCCATATACAATCTTCAGTCAGAAAAGGCAGAATGAAACATTAATATCACTTAACATCCTTCCCAGACTAAATTTATGTCTCTATGCTGAAAAGTCAGCCACTGCATATTGGAAGTCCTAGAAGAATGAAGCCATTAAACTTGTGATGATTGAAGTTGTATAAATTAGGATCCCAATGCTCAACAGCTTTTGTAGCAGCAGAGGTATAGCAGAAAGGCACTTCCTACCAAATAGCTGGGATCAAAAAATATATTCTCCAGAGACTCCAAAAGTATCATAATTTGCCACAGCTTTTGTCCTTTTCTAGCAGTAGTCATATGTGGATACTGTCTCATGAACTGAGAACTTTGAATCAGAAAGAAATAATTTGCTTACTCAGAGGAATTTCTCTTTGGTAATTGCTAACATTTTAATGGAGACATGCAATTTATAATAAAGGCTGTGGCTGCAAATTCAGTAACAAGAACGGAGTTATGTCATAGCCTGGGATTAACCAGCTACTTTAAGTTATCTATATATTTAATGTCACAGGGAAAGAGTCTGTTTGGCAAAATAAATGAAAATAAAATTGCTGAAATAAAATAAAAATTCACAATCATAATTTCTGCTTTTTTTTGGAAACGTACAAAGGTCTAATTCAACCATCTTATTTATGTTTGATTAGCTAGCTTTAACAAATGAGTAACAGAGCTTAACATTTTCTCATTCCTTATTTACTACATCAAATATATTTTACTCTGAAAATGAAGATCAGTTGGAAAACAGTTTTCATCATGAGATTTAGTCTTTGAAGTCAGTTCTACAGAAGGATACTACAGCTTATTTATGCCTAAATATTGCCTATAGCTTTTTAATTTCTAACTATGAGAAAGTTGCATATTGGTTGTTTCTATGTCATCGGTATGGGCGATGGTTAATGCTGTGTATTTTTAATCTTTAAAGGACTTTTAATTGGTATTATTTTATTGTTAATTCTATGTTGTTTTTAGCATGATTGACCTCCTTCATATGCATATGAAGGATCTAGTTCACACAGTTAGTTGTTGCTTGCCAGGCTATCGCCTAGTTGATGTACTTTTTACAAATGACGCATGAGAGAGGCCAGCTAACAAAGGCGCAGTTGAGAGGCAGCCAAGAAACGCAGCAGTTTGCACAGCAGATTGCTGCGAAGGGGTGTCAGCAACTGCTTAGAATAGTAGACACATGCACAGCAATGGTGCTGATGCGCCACAGGGCACGGTCCCCAACAGCTGTTGGAGCAACTGTTCCTGTAGCATCAGAGCCATCGGTCCAGTCAGAGCTCTGAAGGGAGGGTGCCTGGAGCCGCTTGCGGAGGCTAGGGAAATGGGAGATGGCTTTCTACGCTGGGGGAGGTGTGCCCTTGTTGAGAAATTGCTTTACCAAGTAAAGGAGCTGTGGGAGCAGGGTGGCAGACTGCAGCAATCAGAGATGATGAGAAAGAGATTGGGCAGGTCTTTTTTGAGACTCTGCAGCTTCATGAGTCTGAACCTAAAGTGTTCTGAATTAGGCACGGGTAAAGTCTGTGTTTATGGGGCTGGGAAATAGCCACTCTCATTAAGGCAAAGTCTGGAAGTTTTGTCTTCTGGCATCAGGAGGACAGCGCCCGCTCCACCTGTAGATTTGCTAGTACTGAATACATTCAATGCTTTTGCAGCAGGGTTGAGAGCTCTTTCAAATTAAACATCCAGTCTGGCTGAGCTTGTGCCCTGCAGCAGCACAAGGTGGAAGTGGCAAGTGATGTTGGTGAGTGATTCCCTGCTGTGGGGCACAGAGGCCCCCATCTGCCATCTTCACCTGTTGTCTAAAGAGTTTTACTGCTTGTTGGAAGCTCAGATTAAGGACATTGAGGAAAGACTGCTGAGGCTGCTGTGGCACTAAGACTATTAGCTCCTGCTGCTTTTCCACATGAGCACCAATTACACTGCCAGACATCACCAGGAAAGTATCAAATATGACTATATTGATCTGGGAAGGATGATCAAAGGTATGGAGAGGTACAAGGCGTATTCCTCATGATCCTACCAGTGAGAGGAAAGGAGTTGAGGAGGAATTGATAGACCCATAGGGTCAACAACTAGATGTGCAGCTGGAGTCAGCAACAGAGTTTTGGGTTTTATAGCTATGTTACTATATCTGAGGATCAAATACTGTTTGGAAGAAAAGAGATTCACTTGACCAAGTGAGCCAAAAGTACTTTGGCCAACAGCCTGGCCAACCTGGTGNAAGGATCTAGTTCACACAGTTAGTTGTTGCTTGCCAGGCTATCGCCTAGTTGATGTACTTTTTACAAATGACGCATGAGAGAGGCCAGCTAACAAAGGCGCAGTTGAGAGGCAGCCAAGAAACGCAGCAGTTTGCACAGCAGATTGCTGCGAAGGGGTGTCAGCAACTGCTTAGAATAGTAGACACATGCACAGCAATGGTGCTGATGCGCCACAGGGCACGGTCCCCAACAGCTGTTGGAGCAACTGTTCCTGTAGCATCAGAGCCATCGGTCCAGTCAGAGCTCTGAAGGGAGGGTGCCTGGAGCCGCTTGCGGAGGCTAGGGAAATGGGAGATGGCTTTCTACGCTGGGGGAGGTGTGCCCTTGTTGAGAAATTGCTTTACCAAGTAAAGGAGCTGTGGGAGCAGGGTGGCAGACTGCAGCAATCAGAGATGATGAGAAAGAGATTGGGCAGGTCTTTTTTGAGACTCTGCAGCTTCATGAGTCTGAACCTAAAGTGTTCTGAATTAGGCACGGGTAAAGTCTGTGTTTATGGGGCTGGGAAATAGCCACTCTCATTAAGGCAAAGTCTGGAAGTTTTGTCTTCTGGCATCAGGAGGACAGCGCCCGCTCCACCTGTAGATTTGCTAGTACTGAATACATTCAATGCTTTTGCAGCAGGGTTGAGAGCTCTTTCAAATTAAACATCCAGTCTGGCTGAGCTTGTGCCCTGCAGCAGCACAAGGTGGAAGTGGCAAGTGATGTTGGTGAGTGATTCCCTGCTGTGGGGCACAGAGGCCCCCATCTGCCATCTTCACCTGTTGTCTAAAGAGTTTTACTGCTTGTTGGAAGCTCAGATTAAGGACATTGAGGAAAGACTGCTGAGGCTGCTGTGGCACTAAGACTATTAGCTCCTGCTGCTTTTCCACATGAGCACCAATTACACTGCCAGACATCACCAGGAAAGTATCAAATATGACTATATTGATCTGGGAAGGATGATCAAAGGTATGGAGAGGTACAAGGGGTATTCCTCATGATCCTACCAGTGAGAGGAAAGGAGTTGAGGAGGAATTGATAGACCCATAGGGTCAACAACTAGATGTGCAGCTGGAGTCAGCAACAGAGTTTTGGGTTTTATAGCTATGTTACTATATCTGAGGATCAAATACTGTTTGGAAGAAAAGAGATTCACTTGACCAAGTGAGCCAAAAGTACTTTGGCCAACAGCCTGGCCAACCTGGTGAGGAGAGCTTTAAATTAGGAATGACAGGGGAGGAGATGAAGATTCACAATCAAGGAAAAAAATGTGTTAGTGTGACCAGTACACCCTGCTTCTGACCCCTGCCAATATGGTTAACATAACCAACGATAAGATGAATATCCACAAAACGTAAGCAGGATGTTACTGTATACCCCTGCTCTCTTTTCTTTTCCTTTCTCTGGCCCCAGATAAAGGTATTAGCATTATCAAGACCCAAGTGCTGTGACAGCCATTGACAGGGTGGTTAAACCCATCAGCTTTATCAACACCCAGGTGGATATGGTGACACCCATCCCGGAACAGGGAAGCATAACAGCACAGGGAGCACTGTGTAAAATTAAGCAGCAGCAAGCTCTAAGTGTGACTTAGACAGGAACTGCTTCTGGACAGCAAAACCCATGATAGTCTGGTGGCCAGGGACATCTCCAGTCTTTGTCCTCTGAGGACTGAGTGAGTGACTCACATTCTTTTAGGAAAAGCCTGAGTTTAGGTTATGATTGCATCACATGCTGATTGATAAGAATTTGACCCAATCTGCAGAGGGTCCAGGTGACTGTGAAGTCTATGTAGCTAAGAATTCTAGAAATTCTATACAACTATAAGCTACTCTAAGTGCTAGAAATTGTAGACAATAAGCTAAGCTGCAAGTTGTTTTTGTTGTTGTTGTTGTTGTTGTTTGTTTTTTAATGTGATAATAAATCTCTAATTATAACAACAACTCTGTGGCCAGTCCTCATTCTGCCAAGGATCCCTAAAAGAACCTGCTTGTCCTCTGTAGTGTTGGGTGACAAGCAAAATGTTTTCGGTGATGTGAATGGAGGGATCTCATAATCAACAAAACAGCTGAAAGGTTCCTATATGAAGCATATCTACATATGTAGAGAGTGCCTACAGGATGGGTTAAGATCTCAGCCTTTTCTGGGAAATCAGAGCCACAGAATGGTTGAGGTTGGAAGGGACCACTGGAAGCCATGTAGTCCAACCCCCCAGCTCAAGCAGGGACACCCAGAGCAGACAGTTCAGGACCATGTCCGGACAGCTTTTGAAGTCTCCAAGAAGGGAGACCCACAACCTCTCTGGGCAACCTGTGCAGGTACTCAGACACTGCACAGTACAGAAGTGCTTCCTGATGTTCAGAGGGAACCTCCTGGACACACACTTATTCATTACCTCTTGTCATGGCACTGGGTACCACTGAAAAGAGGCCTCACATTCACAGAATACTGGTCTGTATGGGGAACTCCACAACTTCTCTGGGCAATCCATGCCATTCTGGAAACAGAACTGAAAAGTTGCCTTGCTTAAGTACCAGTCAACAATTCTTTTTTTTTTTTTTTTTTTTTTAATTTATTATATTATATACTTTCTTCCAGTCAGAACTTTTAATCAGAAAGTCAGTCTCAGTCTTCATGACCTTCTAGGACACTATCTGTAGAATAAATACTCCTCCCTTTTCTTGGGATTAACTGAGTGGCTCCGAAGTCACAAAATTTTCTTGTTTTTAAGTTTATATTGTTATTCTGTACAAAAAGTGCATAGTATATAAGAAAGAAGTATCCCCTGGTCTTGATCATCCTGCCTGAGGCAAACAGGAGAGCTCTACAGCACTGGAAGTAGAGCCAGGTTTCCTTCAGCATGAGATACATTTACACATCACCAGAGGAGCTCTTCCTGTAGCCACTGGAGTGTTGACAAGAGGAGGTTTTCTTCGTTGTTCCTAGTATTCAGTTCCTGGGTGCAGAAATATTGCTTAAAATGTATATCTTTTAGGTTACATCAGCTGCCATTACCACCAGCCTGCAAGAAGCAGAAGCACTGGAACAGAAAATACATTGCTCGTGAGAAAACCTGGCCTGTTGCTACCCAAAGATCTGTCATGTACTTGCTAATTGCAAGTCTGTCAGAGACTGATCCCATGTGTCAGTTTTCTTTGAAGTATTTTAAGAAGGTTAGTTTAATATAGCTGTTAAGAAAATACCATTTGGCATTATCCATACCTAAAATGCCCTAAAATAGTATCTTATTAACTTTACACTTAAAATTCAGCACTTGTAGGAAATAAGTTGAAAGTATTTCTCTAAAGATGGCATTGCTATGGATCTTTTGAATTTACCCTGAAATTTGTTTGCTGACCAGATTTCATTGTTTTATACCTCCCGAGAGTGCTCATTCTATTTGTAAATATATTGTAAGTAATCCATAAAAATCAGTAAAGTTAAATTTTTTTCACGCTTTATTCCAAGTGATGATTCTGTATTAAGCCTGACATTAGGTGACAGAGAAAAAATCTGTAATTTCCAAAGTGTGTGTGTGTGTGTGTATATATATATATATATATATATATATATATATATATATACATATATTCTTTTTAAGGTCATGATACTTGAATAAATCTTATAAAATACTCTTGGGCTTTGAGAGCAACTCCCCTGTTCCAAAGCAGGGCTGGTGATGCTTAGGTCTCTCCCTGCAGGCATTTGCTTAAGCTGTTATTAGCTATCTTCAGTGACAGAAATTCTACAAGTTCCTTATACCATCTATTGCCTTCCTGATTAATAGTCATCACCTTTTAAAATCAGGTCATTTATACCATGAGGTGAGTGAATTTAAGCAACCAAGTATCAAACAATATTTGACTAAATCAACTTTCTCCAAGGTCACACAAGAACTCTGTAGAAGGGACCCAGTTCTTCTGCTCTTATTTTTCCTGCTATTTCATGGTGCCTCTTTGTGGCGTGGTAGTGAGTCATCCCCATCAAAATAAAATATGTAACTTTGCAGCTTTCCCCATCTTAAAACAAGTTAATTTTCTTGTTATTTTGCCTCCCTGAAGATCTTGTTACATGAGTTTGGCATCTAATACACTGCCACTTGTGCAGAGAAAGTAAGGGAAGTTAGTGGGAAGTTAAAAGGACCTATGAGATCTTTAGTTTAAACTGTAACCTAGTGAGTGGAATTTAATAACATATTTATAGGTATATTTAAATGCTATCTTCAGTTTATCAAGAATATGTTTAAAGGCATTTTCAGATAGGATGCTATTAATAGTGGTGCTTTATAGCACTTATATTTTGCCCATTGAACATGATATGATTCTTGAATTTCTCTTTACCTTCTTCTCATAATTTTATTTTCACTGATTCTTCTCTCTACTCACAAGCTATATCTTGTTAATCTTGGTGTTCCACAGCCTGAAGATACCATGTGATTTATGTGTCATGACTTAGACAAAGCACTCCCAGCTTTCAGTGGAATTCAAAACGATATGATTTGTACACCTATCTTCATTTAATTAAGTAACAGAAGAAATTGGAAGATAGATTGGAAAGATCCTTTCACGATTACCAATCCATTGTTTCAAAGTAGTTTTTTTAGACTGATAATGCTTTGTTTCATTGAATCTGTTATGAACAGTTTCATAGAATCATAGAATCATAGAATCATAGAATGGCCTGGGTTGAAAAGGACCTTAAAGATCATCTAGTTTCAACCCCCCTGCTCTGGGCAGGGTTGCCAACTACTAGAGCAGGCTGCCCAGTGCCACATCCAGCCTGGCCTTGAATGCCTCCAGGGATGGGGCATCCACAACCTCTCTGGGCAACCTGTTCCAGTGCCTCACCACCCTCTGAGTGAAAAAATTCCTCCTAATATCCAACCTAAATCTCCCCTGTCTTAGTTTGAAACCATTCCCCCTTGTCCTATCGCTATCAACATGTGTAAACAGGTGTTCCCCCTCCTGTTTATACGCTCCCTTCAAGTACTGGAAGGCCGCAGTGAGGTCTCCCCGGAGCCTTCTCTTCTCCAAGCTAAACAAGCCCAGTTCCCTCAACCTTTCTTCATAGGAGAGGTGTTCCAGCCCTCTGATCATCTTAGTGGTCCTCCTCTGGACCCGTTCCAAGAGCTCCAAGAGTTTCAACAACAGTGACTCAGCTCTGTCTGTAAGTGACTTCTCAAAGGCCATTTCCTTGTTTCCTCTACTTAGATGAAAGGCTCTTGCCACACCCCTGGATAACGTAGTCTGAGACTCCTCATCTGCCTCCCAGGAAGCCATATGAAAGAGCACTGGGAGCACTTCTCCCCTTCTACCTCCTCCCCACACTTTCCTCTTCCTTTTCCTGACCTCAGTCCATATCAGTGACTATGCCTGTTGTAGCATCCTGTCCTCACACAAAATTTCCTGTAGCAGTGGCCTGGGGAGGTCCATCAATCAGATGACAATATAATTCATGTCTTTGTTAGACCAGCGGGGCAGGTTACCGTATCAGTAATATTGTTTACAGCATTTATACTCAGCTCACTCTTTCAAGTACTCCTTCGTAACTGCAGGGAGAAGGATCTATATGTTATCACAGAATTGCTGAGGTTGGAAGAGGTCTCTGGAGATTACCCAGTCCAACCTCCTTGCTCAGAGCAGGGTTGAACATATATTTACTGATATTTATGCAATAAATGGCTTCTGATTATCATTTTATCACTTAGTCTATTCTAGTGTATTCCCAAGTGAATGTAGTAAAAATGTACATTTGCTTTGAGAAAGTTCAAAGGGCTTTTGACTTAAAGCAAAAAATGAGTTTCTCATATTTGTGTCGTAGATCTGCTGGATTATTGATACAGCATATTAATACAAATAATGATAGTTTCATATGCACTAACCCAGAAACTTGGCAAGACTACAGTTCTGAACAATTTCATACGGGGCAACATGAGGAAGAAAATCTGAAAATAATAGAAAGACATGACCATGTTCCAGAAATTAATTGTGGCGAAGTACTTTATGGCAGAAAAGTTATGATTCTTGCTGAATTCTACCTACTCCAAAACTCCAATAATTGTCTATGAGAGGAATCATGACATAAGGGATCCGAACTGACATGAATTCCTTATAAGTCATGTCAAGTTAGGTGTAGGGTAGAGCCACACTAGCTTGTGGCTTCATAGCTGCTGAGGAGCAATGTGCATCTGCAGGTTCTTGCCTGCACTTCCTGCACAGAGCAATAATTGGGCTTTTTGCAGATTGAAATACTAGTGGGCCATTTACAGTCTTTTCCTGTGAATACAGTGGGAATTCTGGCTTCAGTGAAACTATTTGGAAAGACTGCTCTGTTGTAGTTTGACCCAGCTTCTAGAGGCTGGCCTCAATTTCTTGTGTAAAGTTGATATTATTTGAGTTAATAGCTTGCAAAGAGCTGTGGGTACATTCTACTTATGTGTACATTGAGGCAGTTGTTTCTAGATATCATAATTTTTCAAATTAGTACTTTAGATGGCTGAATTTTCTTTTCATTACTGATTTTTTTTCTAATTATTTGTATCATGAAAAAAGAATGTGAGGCCTCTCCCAGGAGAGAGACAGGTATTGTACAAGCAGCAGTCGAATTGCTCGTAAGATATGGTGCTTCGTGCTTTTCTACATTTATACATTGCTGTATCATTATTTCTTCTGGTGGGCTTTGCGTTTCTTGGGTTTGTGATAGAGAATCTTGAAAAACATTCTCCACATTGACCTTGAACTCTTATATCAAGATAAGTCTGCCTCCACTGCATGACTGTATGACATAAGCATGGGGTGTGACAGAACAGGAGATTTTCAGGAGTTTGCAGAAGGGCTAAGATATTCAGAATGGTAATGGTTACACTGTTTTACTGTACATGCCATCTGGCTGGTATTTTCAGATATCAATATTAAATATTGAATATCTAAAGATTTTAGTGAGATTTGGGAAATCAATTCCTTAGGTATATTTGAAAAAGAGTTCCTATAGGCCCCATTGAAATACTAGTCTCTTCTTTATTCTCTTAAAGTATATAATTCTACATTAACTGTGCACAAAGTCCTAGTCCCATAACAATTGATGAGATGTTACTGTTGACTTAGATGAAGCTGGGATTTCATCTGCATAATGGAACTGTAGATATTTACTTCTACCCCAGTTTATATATGCTGTGTACTTCTTTATATTTCCAAGAACAGTAAGAGTTTTCTAACAATACACCTAAATTCACGTAAAGTAATTAAGTGTCTAACAATGCCTTGGTTGCTGGCGATTAAACCACTACCAGCAAAATGCTGGGCTCATAGTTTTGGTTGTGCTCAGCTCTTCAGAAAATCAAATCTTTTTCATTTTGGGTCTAAATATGAGACTGAGAAACCTGAGTTCCACATGGAAGCCAAAAAAATGTGGTCAGTGTTTTTTGAAATGATAAATCCCAAAGTTTCTACAATTGTAAAAGTGACTGAATATGAAATTGTACTTAGAATGAACACTTATAAAATTTTCTGTCTATTTCAGACTGGGGTCAATCTCACTAGGGCAAGGCTAAGTATTATTGCAAAAACAAAATAAAAAGGATGCAATAAAACTGGGAAATTGGGCATTTCTGTAAAAGTCACCTAGAAATTTCATGGATGTTAGCTCTGTAAGAGCTTTAAAAATGTGTGACAGAGTCAAGTACGCGATTTTCATGCTGCAGTACAACATGTTTATATGAAGTTCTTGCCAGATCAGAATTGAGCTTTTATGTTGTCGTTTATAGCATGGAGTCAATAGAAAGATGCTTTAGGAATATAAAGTTGCTATTGTTTGCTATCCTATTATGCAAAATGTAACCTACACTATAGTGACCTTTAAATCTTTGCCATTTTAATGGTTTTTACGGATATACCATGTTACTTTCCTGTGGTTCTTTTATCAAAGAATGAATGAAAATCCACTGAAAAACTGGGAACTCATCCCATATTAAAGCCCTGTAACAGAAATACAGCAAGCCTTACATAGAATATAGCAAACTGCTGTGTTTTTGCAAAATCCACTCTTCTGCCAACATTCACTTCAACTAATGCAGCAGGTGCTATTTTGCCTGCCCTCACAAGCTCACCTTGCTTACACATCCAAATCTCTTTGTTATTACTTGCCTATTTGTGTATTTTTTTTACTTTCAGTGACATCTGAAAGGGATGTCAGTATTCAAGAATCTGTCTTCCAGAGTATAAGTAGAGAAATACCATATATTACAAAAGTATTCTAATCATTTAATAAATTTTGTAATACGTTTCTTAAAATTGGTTAGTTTACTGAATCAAACTTAACAAGAGAGCAATCAATATCTAGGGGAGTTCTGGGTAGCTACAAATCAGTATTTGTGAGAATTTGAAGAAACTATTCCAAGGAATAGAATTAGTGGGAAAAACAGGTAAGTACAACCTGTTGTGGAAGAGCCATGGTGCTTTCTTAAAGTCAGGCCCCATAGATCAGTTGGAGGTCTTTGAAGAGTGCAGGTGCAGGGCAGTTGGATTGTAATACTCCTCACATTCAAATACTCAGAAAAGTCACCAACTAAAGAGCGGTAAAGCAAGTAATCAAACATTGAGCAAGAAGAAATGTCTGTACTTGGTTGAAGGCCAGAAAGCAAGGGTAGAAGTAACTGGTCACTATTCATGGTGATAAAATGAATTAGTAAAATCCCATGGATCTCTTTGATGAAGATAGTGCTGTTCATGACATCTGTGACTGTTCTGTAAAAGCTGACAATCTATGAGGTGCCATTACAGAAGATATTTGGAGAAGTAAAAGCAAAAACAAACTACCTACAAAGCAATCTGATCTGTTGTGAATCACAGTTCTGTGAACACATAACTGCAATGGTAAGAAAAGGGTAAAAAAGCAAATGGAAAATTAAGAAGAGAAGTATATATACACTATGCCATTGTACAAATCAGGGGTGGCCCCACATTTTGAGTCCTGCATGCAATTCCGGTCCTGCTTCAAAAACTGCACCATTAGAAAAGGTGTAGAAAGGGGCAACAACAATGATTACAGGTCTGGAACTCTTTCTTTTTTTTTTTTTTTTTTTTTTTATTATAAGGAACAATTAAATAGATGAGGGAACCTTCATCCTGGAAAAGGGAAGGGTGGAAAAGAAATAACAGAGGTCTATGTTGGTGACAGCCATCATGGCTTCACTAAAGGCAAATCATGCCTCACAAAGCTGGTGGCCTTCCATGACAGGGTTACAGCATTAGTGGACAGGGGAAGAGCAACTGACATCATCTACCTGGACTTGTGCAAAGCATTTGGCAATGTCCCATATGGTGTCCTTGTCTCTAAATTGGAGGGACATGGATTTGATGGATGGGCCACTCCATGCGTAAGGAATAGGCTGGGTGGTCACACTCAAAGAGTTGCAGTCAATGGCTCAATGCCCAAGTGGAGGTCAGTGATGAGTGGTGTTCCTCATGGATTGGTATTGGGACCGGTGCTGTTTAACATCTTTAACGTCAGTGACATGGACAGTGGGATGGAGTGCACCGTCAGCAAGTTTGCCAATGACACCAAGCTGTGTGGTGTGGTTGACATTCTGGCGGGGGNCTTGCAGCCCAGAAAGCCAACTGTATCCTGGGCTGCACCAAAAGAAGCGTGGCCAGCAGGTCAAGGGAGATGATTCTCCCTCTCTGCTCTGCTCTTGGGAGATCCCACATGGAGTACTGCGTTCAGCTCTGGGGCCCCCAATATAAGAATGACATGGACCGCTTGAAGCAAGTCCAGAGGAGGGCCATGAGGGTGACCAGAGGGCTGGAGCACCTCTCCTGTGAAGAGAGGCTGAGGCAGCTGGGGCTGTTCAGCATGGAGAAGAGAAGGCTCTGGGGCGACCTTATAGCCTTCCAGTACCTAAAGTGGGCCTACAAGAAAGCTGGGGAGGGACTTTTTGACAGGGATTGCAGTGATAGGACAAGGGGTAATAACTTTAAACTAAAATAGGGAAGATTTAGATTAGATATAAGGAAGAAATTCTTTACTCAGAGGGTGGGGAGGCAGTGGGACAGGTAGCCCAGAGAAGCTGTGGATGCCCCATCCCTGGAGGTGTTCAAGGCCAGGTTGGATGGGGCTTGGAGCGACATGGTCCAGCAGAAGGTGTCCCTGCCCATGGCAGGAGGGTTGGAACTAGATGGTCTTTAAGGTCCCTAGATGGTCTTTAAGGTCCCTTCCACCCCAAACCATTCTATGATTCTATGATGAGAAAATCTTGAGAATTACTAGACAAATAGAGACGTAGTTGAAATGACTAATACTTTTCCCCAGAAAATGAAGCATGGGCATCAAATTAAGCTAGTATCTAGTAAATTAAATATATATATATAAATATACACATTTTTTCATACTTATTGCATTTCCTCATCTTTGTAACCCTTATAATTTTATTCATAATGCTGTTTTCTCCAGGCTGGCCATTCTTTCTGCCAAATAGCAGAAGCATCCGCTAAATCAGCACCCAAAAAAAATGGGATATAATAATAGCTAAACAAAACAGTTAATTTTCAATAGGATGTACTCAGTCAAATTTCAGCTAATTTGTTGCACAGTTAGACCCATTTCTGCAAGTGCATTTCTTTTACACTTTTCCCTGCTCCAACCCTCTTCTTTTCATATTCAAATTTCACAAATTTTTAATTTCCTTACATTTACTTGTTATATAATCGGCATGTTCATCTGACTAAACACTAAAACCTATCGCAGATTAATCTCCTTCCTTTAGAAAATATAGTTTTCATGCTGCTAGAGCCCATCTGTTAACTTCACAGTACTGCAGTAAAAAACAGAAAGCAAATTTAAATATGTAATCAACAGTCGCTTTTTTTTTTTTCTTTTAATTCAGATACCAATGTACCTCTGACAAGATTTTGTGTAAATATCAGTGGAGTATTTACAGAAATGATAGCTACATTTTTTGAAGAAAATATCCTTGGCAAAACAGAGAAAAAGAATATTTGGCATTTTATTTTTTTCATGCTGTTATCCATGTATGTCTGATGGCACTGGAGCACATAGGAAGATGCAATTATAAAAAGTAGTTGTTCTACTTCTCTTATATATTTAGGATATATGTTTAATGGGTATTTCACAATCAAAATAACATTCATTTCTGCAAAGGTAGCTATTAGCTTAAATGAATCACTGCAGTATTTATTTTGTTATTACAAGGTCTCTCATCAATTGAATTAAATATGATTCAGCAGAGAGGTCCATGCAAAAACTTTTTTCAACTTAAAACTATCTTTTAAATATATGATACAATTGAAGTAACCATGTAAGAAAAAAAAAAAAAAGTCATTTCTATGTTTTCAAACAGTTCACTGAATAACTGCATATTTGAAGTTTAAACTCATAGATTGTGAGTAGACACATGGTTCTATGTGCTTCTATAATTAATCTATTTTTATCTTGATTGCTGAGAGCTTTGTTCAAATAAGAATATCACTAATGTTGTTTTATTGATTTTGCAGTAATTCACTACTTAGACCAATTTCCACTAAAGCTAGCAGGAGTATACCCACAAAAAATCAAGTGTAATTGTACTAGGCTTCATCCCATACTGGCAGGAATTTCTCTCTTACTAATTCTTATAGTCAAAAAATTAATATTTCTTGTAAATGTAACAAAAGTTTGCTAAATGAAAATATGTTTTTTTAAGACAGGAAATAGATACTAAAAAAGTATTGCTTAAATCCTTCTTTCAAAATATTTCCTATTTCTTATCTCACTGTGCACCAAAGGCTTTTGAAGCTTGAAGAAAAATCTTGTTTTCTTTCTGAAATTTTCTAGTGTTTTCTTCATAAGGTTACTGCTGTCAGATTATTCATGAATGCTTGCATGATCACTTGCATTTACTCCATCTAGGAAAAAATTCTTAAGGAGTCCAGTTTAAAAAAAAAAAAAAAACTATTGCTTGACTTACCGAACAATTGACTTACAGAAAATTTCCAACAAGGATAATTAGAAATTGTGTGGAAAACCAGATTATTAAGAATCCGGAATAATGATCTCAGAATCCAATCCAAGTGACCAATGTCCATGTAGAGATTTGAGGGTTCCAGAGTTCATTGTCCCTTTTAAGCAATGTTGCTAGTGCCAACTCATTAGCTTCAACTTTCTCAGGAGTAAGTGTAGATCTGCAACTCAGAGGAATTTTTCTGAGCTGTGTTTTCTGAGCTGTCTGTGTTTTCAGACTATGAACATAAAGATATCATCAGATATACCACTTTCTGCCTTGGGGGACAAGGCGTGATCTAGCCTTCCATCACTATATTTTTTTTAGAACTGCATGAAAACAAATCCACAGAAGAACTTACTGCTTTTATACCTGTTGAAGAAGAGGAGGATGTCTGCGTCTCTTGTTTGGAACATCTGCTATTAATTTAATGACAGTGATAGAGAGGATACCTCACTGAATTTAAACCTTTATTTTCAAGGAGGCAAGGTGCCATGGGATGCCCTCACTTACAGAGCAGGTACATCTACAAGGGCAGAGTGAGCGTCAGTCACTTAATTTTGGTGGAGTTCAGTTAGAGGTCCAGTCTCTAAGCTTCATGTCTAGGAACCACTGTAAGAGGAGGAGGGGCATGTGAAGGGGAAAAGACAGGTACTCTGTAGGCATGATATTATTCCATCCGTCCTAAATACCTGTTTTACTATCAGAAGATGACCTTCGTGAGGTGCTCTTCTCTCTGCATTGACTGGGGAGGATTCAAGGTAACAGGCTAATAGAAGGCACCTAACTTTGAGTGCTAAAATTAGGTGAGGTGAATTCCACCTACTTTCTAAAACTGAAGCACCTACTGAAATGACGGATATAGGAAGTGAAGACCAGGGACTGTGATCACTATTAATCTCTGTCATAGATTAATGAGCAAAGATTGTGTGGCTTTTATATATTCTTAATATCATTCAAAGTTTGTTGTTGTCGTCGTTGTTTGTTTGTTTGTTTTTTAACTCTCCATCCTCAGGAAGATGAAGAGCTTTCTAATCTGAAGACTACTGTCAATGTAGACATATAGTCCTTATACACAGAACAGTTCAAGGTTCTTCCTTGCTGCCTGCCAGCTCATAGGTACTCCTCTTGAAGTCTCCTATCTAAAAATAAGTATACAAAAAATGATTAATTTTACACATTAATAGATAGTATTTCTTCAAGTTATACAACATCCATCCCTTTTCCAAGATCAAAAGCAAATTACTAATTTTCACCTTCTAGCACAAAATGCAAAGTCTTTTCTTTCTTACAGTAAGTAGCCTATAGCTTTCATAGCCCGCAGCTTTCAGTCACAGTCCAAGCTGCTGCCCTCCTTGAACTCCACTATTGTCTTGTCCATGGACTGTGTTAGCCACCTCCCAGCTAATTATCCCCTTTTGCTGTCACTGAAAGAGCCATCATACAGCAGAACATTAATGTCTTTGCAGAACTGATAGCAGCAGTACATTCTCAAACTCTGCGACAGGAGCAACCTACAATTATTCAACTTTATACCTTCATTGCATTTACTGGCAATAAAGTACTGTTTGCTTATTTGTGTGCCTGAAGCTTTTTTCCCTCATGGCTGACCAGGCATCTGTTCCACATATTGAGGTAGTCAATCTACAGATTTGCACAATTTATTTCATCGTTTTTTTCACTCTGGAGACATAATTTATGTTTCACCTCTGTACTCACACAGTGACTGAGTACCGCAAGTTACTGCAGAAGGCACCCACAAGACAGCATTTTATTTCTGCAAGGTTGTTCAGTCTTCTAATCACCTTTCCCACATTCTGCTTTAGAATTACTGGGTAGTATTCACCTCAATTATCAGAGTTTTCATACCTGCCAACATTCACGCCAAATTCAGGCTATTCAGGACTGCATTGTTACTGTCCAAAATTCCACTGGAGTCATGGCTTCTGCCTACAGAAGCAATGACAAGTGAACTCCATAGTCAAAGGTAACTGTGTTTTCTCTTTTACTACAGTCATGACAGCTCTAAAAGGACTCTGTGTTGGCTTCAGACATGCATCATCATTTTCTCTATGTTTTCTACTCTAGCCCCATTTACTTTTGATATGGACATTACTTATTTTTTTCTTACTTACGGCTAGCTAAGGTGGATTTATACTTCCATTATATTTCTCTAGCTTTCTGAGTTCAAATCTGTATGCCTTTTACATGTTCTCCCACAGCATTAACCAATTGCAACCTGTCTGTGAATTTTCTCCATAGGAGTGCATAGTACATATAAGGTGCTGATTGCCCAGGGTGAAACCCTTTATCCATTTCAATTTGCAGCAATTCCACTGAGAATATTTTTAGTAATTTCTGGATAGTCTAAGATGATTCCTTCCCTGAATGATAAGTAGTGTTCATTATGATATTTGGCATATGTATAAAAACAGACATTGCAAGGCCTTCACCCTTGTCATTCCTCATTTTTCCCATCTGAAAAATGTTTTAAAATTTGTAAGACACCTGACACTCTTTCTTCCCCTAATCTTCTGTGAATTTCTTGACATCTCACGTGGTGAAAGCCTGTTCTGCCTTTTTGTTTTCATAAGTGTTCCTTCAAATTCTTCTTTTTGTGGCAATAAATTATACCTCTTTTCAGCACATTTTTGTTCTGAATTTCTCTCTTAGCTCCCATTATTTAACATTCTTTCAAAATTATCCCTCTTGGTATTATTAATCTATTAATCATTAGACTGCGGAATGGGGAATTTTTTTCCTAAAAAATTTTCCTAGAAATAATGTATTGCACTTTTTGTCTTATTTATTCATTATGTAGCTTTGATGAGTGTGTAAAAGTATTTTATCTCCTTTGTCATGTATATAATTCATTGCAGAGTGCATTGTTAGCAACTGATGTATTTTCTTTGACATAAATTTATACATTGTTGTATATTGAGGTAAAGGTTTATATATTGTAATAGAGGTTTTCAAGCTCTTTCTTAACAATGGTGAAAACAGCCAATCTTTTCAAATCACTACTATTTGTTAACTTACAGAATACCAAATATATCACTAAAACAGCTCTGTGGTGGTATTCTTTCTAGTTATGAAAAGTTTTTAGTTATTCATAGAACTCTGAATTTTCTCTAAATATCTATGTTAATCTTATAGTCATTAAAGCATGAACCTGAAGTACCACAGTTATGGATAGACCCCTCAATTTTTCTAGAATTTAGATTATGTTTTTAATTGATTATCATTTTAATTTATTATTTTTTTTAGTTGTGGGAAAAAAAAAAGGTTTTTACCAATCTGATTAACTGTGATTAATACATTTTGCTTTGCATTGTTTTAAACACAGGAAACAAATATGGAAACTTGATAATAAAATGAGAATGTCACATGTTATAAAGGAATTTACTACAGCAGACAAAACCAGCTGCAATGATTTAGGGCAATGCACATTTATCTGTTCAGGCAGATATTCTATTCAAACATGTCTCCTGGATTTCTGTTGAAATATGAAAATGTACTCTCCAAATCCAATTTGTTATGTTTTATACCTTTTTATATAATCTTCTATTTATTAGAAGCCCTGTAACTGTCTGTAATATTCCACTATATGGAAATTGTGGCTTGTTTTTTTTTTCATAAAGCAAATATTTTAAAAGATAGATACCTGAATATGATGTTTAAGGTTCTATTTCTGTTCAGTCTTACATTTAGCTTATTAGTTCCCTTCCCTATACACTGAGAAATTATTCTGCAATCCAAATCAAAAATAGTAACATTGTTCTGAGCTGATTTGTCAAGCTGAAGATTGACTCCTATATGTTTGCTGAAATGAAAACAAGTGCTTTCAAGCATTCCTCCTAAGTGAAATCTTTCTTATTTTGCAAAATGTAGCCCAATATAAGTTGTAAAGATTTGTTCATTCACAATCACACAGTAAATTCTTGTTTACAGATGATTAATTTTCTTTTGACATCAACATTACAGTTCCTTCGACAATCCTTATTACTATGTTAGAGAGGTTATACACATGAATATTTGATTCCTCTTACGGTATTTTCTGTGCAGAACGAATTGCTGCCTTAGTTCAAATCTTAAAATTTAGCTTTTTTGGTGTTTTGTTTGCCTGTTTGTTTGTTTCCTTTTCCTTTTAGTCCCTTCCCCTTTTGAAATATGACTAGCAGATTGTATTTGCTTTGGGTTTTTGCAGTCCCATCTCCTAAACTCTCCTAGAGAAAAAGGAGAGCATTAGTTCTTAAACATTACAAAAGGATTTCAAAGAGATGCTCCATCGAGGAGAATATCAATTCTGATATTCTGCTTTTACGGTAAATGCCAAGCCCTGAAAAAAGCCAAAGCTACTAATACGAGAAAAAGCAATGGTTGTGTGGTAAAGCAAACCCACAAGGTAACACAGAATTAACTCCTGCAAAGCAGATGCATTAGACCCTGGAGACAAACTCTACAAAGCACCTGTATATTCATTCACTATAAGCAATAAAAGGTTCATTGGCTTGTTTTTCATTCAGCTTCTAGCAGAATGAAAACTGATTAATTCAATCAAATTTAGGAGCTGTAATATTCCTTTAGCCTTCTTATAATCACTTCTTTATTATCCGTTCCTTCTTGTTTATTGTCATGTACATTTGCACTTTGAAGAAAAAGTCAGAGCACAGAATAATGTCTTAGTTTTTCTCTTTCCCTTGAAAATATCTCTTCCTTTAATTTGTGAAACCAAATGAAATGCTTTTTTATTTCTTTGATAGAGCCCTTTTGCATACACCCCTGTAATTTACAGTAATGGATGTAACACTACTTTTAGAATCTTTCTATGTCTACTAAGTTTTATTCATCTCCTAGTAAGAAACTGGTTTTTAGGCATAGAATTTGAAATCCTTTTTTATATAGTAATTATGTGAAGTTAGGACAAAATTAGTTCAGCAATTTTGGTGATCACACTGAAGACCAGAGTTTGAGGTTACAAGTGAAAAATGTGTGAACAAGTGCTTGTTTTGCTTGTGTAGTGATTCTGTTTACATAGGAAACTGAGCACTTGTGTGTATTAATGGGTGGAATTAGTTGTCCATTCAGATGCATAATTAGCAAACAAAGGATATAAAGTATACATATGCAGCTCCAGTAATGACTGTAGTGAAATCAGTATGCAACTTCTTATGTGTGATGTTGAAAATTCAATATTTTCATGATTTTTACAGCTTGAGATAGATATTTTCTAGTACTTTTTTTTTTCTTTTTAATTCAGCAACTGAAAGGAACCAATTATGATATACTAGCACTCCCACTTCTGTGCACATGACAACAAAAATCGATCACTCTTACATTCTTGAAAATAGGAGATTTGGAAATATCAAATACTATTTTTTTGTGCATTTTAATGTTCAGTAGAAATCTGTCAATATTGTAGCCATAATTACCTGTGGAAGGCAAGTTACTGATAGCTAGGATCAGAGATGTCTTTGTACAGTCTTAAAGAGTTTTTTTTTTTGCTGACATATTCAGAGATGACTACAAATTGTATATACAGAGTTAAGTAAATATATTCCAAGGAAAGGATGAAAATGTTTCAGTTGGCTGAAAATCTGAGTAGAAGTATGCGTTCAATGTCTGGTGCTGTATTTCTCTTCCATGAATGTGAATGATCATGTATTTTCATGTTTATTTTGTGTGATGTACAGAAATGCTAATCTTTCATTAGGGTCAACCTCATTCCATGAGCTTAGATAAATTAATATATTAAAATTCAGTTTGAGTCTTTATAAAATTTGTGCAGAAAACTGTTATTTTCTACCGTGAGCAATATTGGTGGTGTCCTTCCATTCCTACGTACAAAGCTTTCTGATCAGTAGGCACAGCTGTAAAGAGGCACTTGACTTAAACTCAGCATTATTTAGTAATCTTTTATTCTAAATCTTGCTTGTAGCTTCTTTGAGGATTACTTAATAAAGTATTATCTGCAAATAGCTAAACAGACCTAATTGTTTTACTTAATCCTTTCTTCATGTCAGAGAGTAGAAGACGAACAAATAAGCCTTCTTCCTTATAGTGGCAGCAGATGGTTAATTTGGCTCACTTGCGCTGTGGTATTTCATTTTAGTGGTACAATTTGAAACAGATCCCAGGGTTTCTAATTCCTTGATAGTAGGTATTTTGTCTGCAGATCATTTGGTACACGTGTCAGAGGCAAACTTCATGTCATACTCCACAGCTAAGGCCAACTATTCCAGAACGACAGCTGGTACGAGGAATGTGGACAAAACCCTTCATTCGGGCTGCATTCTGAGAACACCTGCTCCAGAGAGCTTCGAAGGGTATGTGGCAGGTATGACACCTCACTGATAGTTCTGTATAGTAAAAGCTTCTTGGCCACCTGGGCAC
>VXAA01006804.1:30802-66209 GCA_013399115.1 Anseranas semipalmata | reverse complement strand
ATATATTCATTATATATACACCCACAGCACAGAATACAAGGTCTGCACCTAGAGCAAGAGGTTTGTGGTTATTCCCAAGTAAACTCAGTCCAGTTTCAGAACAATCCACAAGAAAGTCCCGTCCAGCAGCAGTCCAAGGCTCTGCCCAGGAGGTGTCTTTGTTAACAACTGCTGGAGAATGCCTACAATTGGGAATTAGTTCTGATGATCACCCAATGCTTTTGACTGTTAGGACCCACAATAACATACAGATACTTTAAAAGTGCATTTAAATGGCAGTTTTGTGTGTACCTTAATCTCCACTAAGGATCTTAAAGATACATACCACCAGAATACGGACATCGTCATACAAAAAAAAAAAAAATAATGACACAGGATGCTAGATCAAGATTTACTCAGCAATTGATTTAATCACAAACCAGCTCATATTTTAAAAACCCACCTCGTTTGTTTTTTTAAACAGAAAAAAAAATACAGGAATAGAGAAAAAAAAGGTAAGGAATTTATCTGACAACATTTCTCTCAAAAAAAATTGTCATAGAATGATTGTTGATGATTTCTACTGTGATAATAATACACAGATTTTCACCCCACAAAGCTTAATTTGTTGTAAAATTGTTAGATGTGTCCATTTCTACTTGGGATACTTTTAAAATTCGCAAGCTTGAGCAATATCTCAGGTGTTATCCATTTGGACTCTTGCTGAAAAGTTAGTGATATTTTTAAATGATTTCAGGAATCTTACAATTTCAAATGGAACCTACTTTTTGGCAGCTAGTAGCATCCACCTAGTTATAATTACAGTGAAAAGTATTTACAAATGTTTTTTATTTATCAATAATTTTTGGTAACTGCATAATTTTTCAGTAGTGTAATTTCCTTCCTCTGTCAACCACTGAATAAAGAGATCAAGACAATCGGGATTTTCTTCATCTGAAAGAGATCTACAGAATCAAAAGAGGATATGTCACGTCAAAGACAATTTATCTTTTAAAAAGTAATGTAAGAAGTTAAAAAGAACCGGCTTCATCCATACCATACATATTCATGTATTATTCAAATGCATGAAGTAAAACTGAAATACCTTCTTTTAATTTCTTCTCTGTAAGAAGCTTGGTAGTATTAGACGAAACTTTGTATAAAAATTCACAAAGAAAGGTGGAATGTGAAGAATCTTCAGAGAAGCCACTTTCAAAACAGATATCATAGTTCGGGAAATCTATTAAAAGACAAAGGAGTAAGTAACATACAGAACTTCCTCTGCTATCAGTGCTATAACAGCTTCTTTACATCTTTCTGACTGCATCTGCAGTATCTACAGATACATAGTTGCTGTGTAGAATCTTTACTATAGCACAGATACATATTATTGATCTATTTTTATAATTAGAATAAAATTCTTATATGTTCATCAGAAACCACTGTTTTACATTGGTTACTGCATTGCCATTGTCTACCACTGCTTGCCAACGGGCCCTAAATATGGGGTCCTATAGTAGGCTTTTATTTTCATCCCTTATTGTAATATACTTGAAAAGAAGGGAACTGTTTCTTTTGAGGACTTATCCAGGAGTTTACCACAAACTCTGTCAGCAGACAGACGATGATTCAGAGAACCACTGCATACCTGCCATGACCCCCCACTTTCTCTGAAGAGAAGGAACAAACACCAGCTCCAGCACACAGCAGTGCTGCCTTGGCTGGAAGGCTGCAAGTAGAAAAGACAGAGCCAAGACGAACAGACTTCTTTCTATAGCCTTAGGACTGTTTCACAGCATAACTAGCAAAATAAAAATAATAATAATAAAAAAAAAAACTAAACACAACAAAAAACCACCATAGCTGCATGTTTGCGCAGTGATTGAGCTCAATGTCCCAGGATCCAATGCCTGGCACTTGTGACAAAGCAGTACTCAGGCAAAACTTAAGACACTGCATATGCTCTGGGAACCTCTATATCATTCCAGCATTTCCCACTAAAAAAATTGTGTTCAGCCTATTAAGTGCTACTTTGCATGAGACGATGTAAAGTATGTCCACAATGCTGGCTGGATTAGCATAGCTAATTTCTTCCAGCGTAAATCTGTGTGTGAACTTTCGTACCCAGACTGCTTCAGATACTGGAGAGCCCTTTTAAAAGGGAAGCTCAGGCACATCCATACTCTATAATCGTATTTTGTATATATTTTTTAAGAATAGCTTTCTGTTTTCAAGCACCTGGAAACAGTCATGCACTGGGACCAGACCTGTTGACTTTCAGGGCCAAAGTTTATCATGTGCTCCAAGTTATAACTGCAGTTGTGATCTGACAAAGGGTAGTTTGCTGGGATCGATTCTACTACAGGTTAAAGAGGACAGTTTTATTTTAGGAGGATAACTTGTGACAACAGATAGGTACTGTACAAACCTATTTTGTACAATAAAGGTAGATATCAATTTAAATAATTTGTAATAAAAAACAAAGCCCCTGAGATACATGTTTAACTGTGTGTACCCATTTTTCTGGTAAAAGCTTGATAATGTAGGCAAAGCAGATAATGTTTTTCTTCTGTTTCATAAATAAGGTTATGAGGTATGAATCATCACAGGGTTTTTTATTATTTTTTGAAGAACTAAACTTGATGTCCAATTAAAATGCAAGTAACATACACAATTACACATGGTGTCTGATAAAATGCAGTCAATGCCACAACTCCCCCTCCCCTATACCATTGTTCAACTCAATGCCATTTTTTTTCCCCAAATTCTTTCCTTCCTTTTTGCTCAATATAAAATTAGAAGAACAAAACAAAGAGAGTATATCCTACCTGAGAACTTATTATGGTATAGGAATTCCATTTGCAGTCTTTGTCCAGCTTTCTTGGCTAATAAGTATGGAGTACTGTAAACAGGATCGCCAGTAGCACACATTACATCAGCCCCACTGAACAGCAGCATCAGAGTTTCTAGAACATCTTGTTTAACTACAGCAGCACACAATGCCTTATGTAGAGGGAAAATGAGAAGTCTGTTTAAATTAGAAAGTTACTGGCAACAAGTACTTGTAATTTAGATGTAAATCCCTTCACCTCTGATATAGCTCCCCTACATTTTCAAAGACCATAACCATTGGGAAGAAGCAGGAATTATGAATTATGGTCCGAAAGTACAAAAAAGCAGCAGCAACAACAACAACAACAAAAAAAAAAAAAAGAGGAAAAAAAAACATCACCAACCCAAACCCTGCAAGATTTTGCTGCCACAAGTTTCACACGGGCATTAATTAATATAATTGCAGGGACAGCTTATTGTTTATTTACATGAAAAATCCCTCCCTCATTTTCCTTCACACTCCAAGCTACTGAAGAAAAAATCTTATTATTCCAGATCTCAAAAGTTCAACCAAAGAGATGAGATTTAATCCTTGAACTCTTATTAGGAAACAGGCTGAAATTCATAGGTAGTTTTTCAAAGTCATGGTCACAGTCAGTAAGGCAACTATTCTTTAGGGTATCTTTATACTCGATCATCTCCCTTGAGCTTTAAAGATCTCAACACATTCTAGAAAATCAGGTCACTTTCATTTTCCTATGCATGAAGACAAACTTAACAAATCATTTTTTCCAAAATGTTGTTCCTAAACCTTAAAACCAGGAGTACCTATGTAATTACAGCAATCTATTTGACAACAATTTCTACAATTTAATGTGTATTTAAATTATTTAGTTAACGGATGTGCTTTTCTGCAATGATTAAGGCAGAAATCATTCAACACAAGAGTACTCTAAAATTCAGCTGCTCCTGTAAGTACACGTGCATCCAGCAGGCAAAAAACAATAGCGCAGACAGTTAGTAGAAGTTCTATAATTACTTGGCAATAACCACTTATTACATGGGAATATGACGTCTCTATAGAGAATTTGATCATTACATCTGATATTATTTCCTGGTAGTTAAATGATTAATTGACAGATACCTCTGCACCAAAGAAGAGTTCAGAAAGATCAAGCCTGTAAACCACAAAGAGCTATTCCATTTCCTCTAGTCAACAGTTATAGTATAAAAGTCTCTTGCACAAATGTTAACAATAAATTAAAAAAAAAAAAAAAAAAACAAAAACGTTTTATGTTACGAAAACAAAGAGTTCCCCATGAAGCCTAGAAATGATTCCCGATTCCAATGAAATGCAGAAAACCTAAATTCAAAAGTATACAGTGAGATGGTTCTATACGTTGGCTAAAAGTGTTTTAAAGGTGACGGTATTTTTAAATGTCTTTGTTTTGACTTACATGTATAACTCACATGCAACCTCTAACCTATGTGGAAAACAACACTTCCATTTTTGATACAATAACCACTGAAACCTGAGACTTCTCTAGTTCAAAGCAAAATAACTTAAATGTTACCACCTCCCCACAACCTCTGTATATCCTTCGAGACAATTTCATTAATATGTAATTGAATGCACTAGCTTTGTAAAATATATATATTTAAATTCCTCTATATTCAAAAACCCTAAGTAGTCATGACTCTGAAATCAGCAGATAGTATAAATCAGTCAAATGGACATCAAAGCTATGCAAAATTTGATAATTATAATTAGCATTTTCCACTTTATAACTGTAGACAATTTATTTGTGTCATTTGCGCAAAAGGAAACATTAGAATTCATATTTTTCATCATTTCATTAATTCTACCTGGTTTCATTTCCAGTTAACTACAAGCTACTATGAAAGCATGCATGAGCTACTTTCACTGCTGCTAACACAATCATCTACTTTACGGGAATGTTAGATGTCAGATATATAATATATCAAAAACATATTAAGGAGGAATCTAAAGAAGAGAAGTGGGAATTTTCATCCCTAGAGTGTGCATTTGAAAATAAATAAATAAACAAATAAAGATCTGCATTTATTAATACCTCTGGAGTACTTATTACAGGCACTATATAGGCGCCATAACCTTCTACAAACAAACTGGAAAAACTAGAACTAAGAAATCATGGAATGACTCCTGCAAAGGCTTCCTAACAGGCCTTATTCAGCGCTGTCAAACATGTCACTCAGGATTTTGAATTTGTTTCTCACCAGTTAAACAAGATGACCAAAATGCACACAGATACAATTCAATACAAAAGGTATCATAAGGGCTCACCCATTCTAGAATTACCTTATTCAATTGTTCTTTGGTTTTGTAGGGAAAAGGCGCTTTCCTGAATTTTCCCTCTTTATATTTTTGTGTAATGAATGCAATCCTTTTTTCTGCCGGGGCATCCATGTGCAGCTCTTCATCTGGAGGAAGATTTCCTGCCCAAAAACTGTTTGCTCTCTTATTTCCAATGATGATAAAGAGCTGGATGAAGTGCAAGAGAAAACAAACAAAATATCATGAAAGCTATGAAGCTAGCCTCTAAATAGTTTTCAGTTGCTAAAAGTGAGGAAAAAAAAACCGAAAGAAGAGAAAACTGCCTGCAGGAGATGAAATGGAAGCCTTTCTCAGTCACTAACTGTGGTCATCTATAAATTAATAATGAAGCCTGAAGTCATGATTTTCAGCAATGGCTACTAAGCTTTACAAAGCTATCCAGTTACAATCCTTCAATAAACACCAGAAAACACCAGTAGAAGGTTAGAAAATACTAGCACGTGTTTTAAAGAAAAAACTGTTGACTCAACCCACCCAATCAGCACCACTTTTAAACTCCCCAAGCACCTAACCTGGTAGAGAGGAGTTTCCCTTCCTCTCCTTCCACCAATACTGCCCATCACAACTGCTCTCCAGAAACATTTCCATTCTTTTTGCCCAAAACCTAGGTGCTTGGGGTAGATGGTTCTCAAAACTAATAAATATTTTGAATGACACAAAGGTATAACCTTTGGGTTACCTCCCAGAAACATTAGGTTTAACATAACAGCAGCATGTTTTTAGCAGCTATATGTTAAGAGCTGTATGTTAAGATTTCTTCTAAGTAATGCAAAGAACTCTTATTCATGCAGTACCTTTCAAGATGGAACAAAGAGTTAGAATATCTCAATGTACCTCAATAAGTTCGTTGCTCCAAATGCTGGCATCCATTTTTAGACTCCGGACCTTTGAATCTCTTGGTCCTAAAGATCTGTGCTGTCCTAGAAATCCAAGAGTGTTTTTACTTAACTAACTTTACTAAAGCACTTAAGCTGAGTTTCTCTTCTGCTGAGCTAACAAAAATATTTAATGAAGACAGATTTATTCTAATTGTTATTTTTTTAAAAAGGCTAATATGTACTAGGTTTGACATTTAAATCTAAAAGCACAAAAAGAAAAGAGGGAGAGAGGTGGATTGCACTTGGCACAGAAATCCAGTCCTCTTCAGATTATAACATTGTCATCCAAATTTTACGTATTTCATAGTAATTAATAAACAATGTGTCTGATGTAGAATACTTTTGAAAGTGTTTGTTCTGAAAGCAAAGCCTAGAGTTATAAACTATTTCTCTGCATCTACTGATTTTGCACGTATTTAAATATAAAACATGACAGAACTAGATTTTTTGTAATATCTGAAAAATGCTATCCCTATTGTCAGTAAAATATAGCCTGATGCAATAGAATTAATACCCCAAAATTTATACACTGCAAATTGTTATCCTTTGGAATGCAGCCTTGCAAAAGCCAGCCATTTCCCAAGAAGTGCTAGTGTGTCTTGATTTCCACTAATTGTGAAGGATTATTCATCTGAGGGAAACCAATCACTGTACAGACTTGTCATTTATGCATGGAAGTGCTTTAGAATGTACTTGGTATTAAAGAAGTTATGTTCATTTTTTGTTTGTCAAAACTTTCACAAGGATAGCACTTTAAAAATAAAAAAGCCAATTCAAGGACATACACAGATATGCAAATATGACATTTTGTAGAACCCACACAGCCTCTCATTAATTACTCTACCTGCGCACTTCTTACAAATGACAACACAGAGATTGATGGATGCCCAGTCAGGACTGGGAGCTTTACAGTCAGCACAGCTCCTGTTGGATTCATTGAACCAAATCTTCTCGGCTACTTCATAATCAGACAGAGTTTCTGCTATCGATTGCTGCAGCGCTTCAATCCAGTCTTGTTTCTCTCTTTCCGACTCTGCTGTAAAGCTGAAACAATTGACTTTTCTGCATTATTGATCTTTATTTTAAAGCCCAATTAAACAGAATCTGTAGTCTCTTATTTATTACATTTATACCCAAAATCACTGTCAAAGAAATCTTCTACTACACACATATAAATACTAAGATGGAAAATATTTTTTATTTTTAGTCAGTGAAAACTCCCTCAATCTGAGTTCAGTTTTCAACAAAACCACTGCCAGCAAGAGCTACACAGCTTTTGAAACATTTTAGTTATGTTTCTGAGTTACTTTATTTATTTATTTTTATATTAACACATAAACTTAAAGCTTGAAATTTTCAAAAAGGACCAACATGGTGATGGCTTTGAGAAAGTCAAAGAACTAGCTATTTACCATTTAGCCATAGACTCAAATCACTCAAATCACAAGACTAATTTACCTGCTACTCTAGGCCACTGAGTATGAAAGAAAATTGTTTGCTTCTCAATCCCCTACCTCAAGATTAACATTTAGCAAGTCAAGGAGAATAAAGTGATTCTTCTCCCTCATTTCTGAGATTTCATTAAAGAAACACTTCCACGTTTAAGAAAAGGTTTTTATCAGCACATAGTTTTATTTTACTTTCTTAAAAATCATTACAAGTCACAGCACCAGCCGAAGTGAAACCTTCTACTGATTTCAATGGAGGATTTTTACAAGGGAGAGCACATAATCAACTATTTTCTTTTAGAATAAAATGCTTAATATTAAATGAATGCAGCATGATTTCGCTCCTGCAGTTTACTATTAAGATGAAGCAAAGTTTTCAAGTGAAGTTTTCTTCTTCTGCCCTTGCACAGAATGAACAAAGCAGGTTACATAAAAGATGAATTTGTGGGCATAGGATGCCTCGTTCGGGAGATAACAGATGAAGCACACACCTAAACAAAGGAAAGAAAATCCCTCTGTTGTTTAAAAAAAATGCTGAGCATTCTTAATAAAAAGGTTACTTTTTCACCCAAACTAGGTTAAATCACTGCTGTAGGAATTGCTTCTTCAATTGCTTGAACTATTTCTTCAGTGTATTAGTTATTTGTATATTTTGTACTGTAAATATTAAAGTTCTCACCTGAAGCTTTTATAAGGAGTAATTATTTCAAAAGATTGCTTTGCAGAACGATCCACTTGTTTTACATTTGCCACATTCATAGGGATTAAGGTGATACCAAATCCCGTCTTAAAATCCTAGGGAAAAGACAAAAAAAGTTCAAGGGGTTATCATTCAATAAACAAACATGTACAGAACAATTAAATCACCATGGTCCGAAAATCTAAGGTCTGTAATACACATGTTGGCCACAACATGCAAGCTCCTCCTAATTCATTAAAGGATAAATAAACCTATACTAAATTACGTCCAAGCACTACTCTTCTAATTACTAGAATGATCTTACTTGATTGTTAGTGAGAGAAGAAACACACACTAACTATTAATAAAGGAAAAATGTTAAATAACAGATTGCATTAAAATGCGGAACCAAGCATGATTTAAGCTAGATACTTCTGTTTTTAGTGACTAAATAATGTTTATACATCTAAATCCTTCTCACTGACAGCAGTTTTGCCTGCTTTTAAACAGATCATTTAAAGACAATATATAAAATTCTTAAATCTTTGGTTGCTCATGCTTCTGATGTATTACATGAACTAAACACCTCAAACATGTCCTTGAAAAAAAGTCCTATACAACAGCTAAAATAGACGAGGAGTTTTTGGTGGTTCAACTATTAGAAATGCTAAGTATTTTTGCCTTAAAACAAGAAAAAACATTTTTTCCCCCATGAAACACTGTACTTAATAAAAATCAATCTTGCATTAACACAGTTGGGAAATGTTCAGTGACCTCTTGTGAGCCTCTCTCAAATGGATGCATTTGGGAACCATGCACAGTCATGTATTTCTGATCTATTCTGAACACCATTGGTATTTCCTTCTGAAACTCATTTACATGTTCATCTAACAGTAGTCACCTCTACGAATTTAATTCACATTTGACAGGACGAGCAGCAATGGGCACAAACATACACTGGAGGTTCCGTTTGAACATCAGGAAGCACTTCTTTTCTGTGCGGGTGACAGAGCACTGGCACAGGTTGCCCAGAGAGGTTGAGGGGTCTCCCTCCTTGGAGATCTTCAAGAGCCACCTGGACATGGTCCTTGGAAACCTCAAAGGACTCAAGGTGGCCCTGCCAGAGTGGGGGGTTGGGGAGGGGACCTCCAGAAGTCCCTTCCAACCCCAACCATTCTGTGATTTCTCGGAATATTACCATAATTCTTGGAAACATTAACTGTGTCAGAAACAAAAACAGAAACAACGTCACCCAAGCAAAAAGCCAAATCTATGTATCTTACCATTGGCAGGATGTTCAGTATTTTACTTCTTGCATTACAAGTAGCTGGGTGTGGGCTGATAAAAATATGAGAGCACTGGAAGGAAAAAGCTTCGGCAGAGATACCTGCCTGTGAAGAGGAGGCTTTTTTCCTAGTAAATACATATTTAAGCCTGCATCACTGACAATTTTCTCTTCATGAGATTTACGAAGCTTATAACAGCATTAAAGCTCACATGGAGAGGACACTTCACAAAACTCTTTTCACTTCATTCAACTATTTCAGGGACGAGCAAATAAAAATATCATTTTAGTCATGATGGGTAAGGCTAAATCTAACCGAAGATACAAATATGAGCCTATGCATTTCAGCATAAAAATTTATAAAGTAATAACTTTTCAACAAATACCCTGGATTAGCCACTCCTCATTTACTAATTTTTTAAATTATCTCTACTTTTCCTCTACCCTCCCATCCTATAGCATACACGTTTATTCTTGCCCCTCCTGTTCAGTCCCTCCCTGCCAAATTTTCCTCTAAATCAATAGTTTTGATATTGTCACATCTGCTTTAGAAGAGAGCAGAGAGCTCTGTGAAGCCTACACAGTCCCTAACTCATCCTCAACGATCGGTTCTATGGGAAAGGAGTGGGCAGAATAATTTCTTTTTGAGCATGAACTTGACAGCATGCTCTGCAGCAATGAAGCATTCTTAAAGTCAGACATTACCAGTGAGAAAAACAGAAGCATGAAATATAAGGTAAAAAAAGACTGAAGACAGAAAAATACTAAATTTTTTTTACTTCCATTAGTAGCATCTTAAATCAAATGAGCAACGCAGAATGAAAAAAATAACCTTTAACTTCCTAGAATTAAGTGGTTTGAGCTTCTGAGATGTAAATTGGATGCGGGTTTCAATTATTTGTCTATAATTGGCCTTAAAAAGTCCAGATTTTTAAAGGGCAGGTAACGAGACTATACTTGCACCTTAAAAACAGTGCAACACATTCTTTATTAAATAAATGCTGAATGGCTGCCAGAAAACATGATTAATAGGAGTTTAATATACTCTTAGGTCCAGATTAGTTCACTGAATGCAAAAAAGAGTAATGAAGAGAAGATGACTGAAATAAGAACTACCATATTGAGCCAGATGAAGAGTTCACCTAGTACAGCAGCTTCCCTTTAAGCACTTGCTACTGGCAACTGTCATAAAAAGAATATAAATAAGAGAAGGTACATCCTCGTCTTCCCAAATAAGCTTCCAGCAGTCTAGGGACTTCCAGCTCAGAAAGCCCGTGAACAAATAGTTGCAGTCAAGCCATCACACTTAATAGCCATTGACAGCCACATCCTCAAGGAATTTAAACAAATGCATGCTTTAAGGCCTCCACAGCATTCTACTTCATAAATTTCCCAAATACCAATTGTGCAAAAAAGTATTTGTTTAATGTTTTTATCTGATAACTATGAATTTCACTACACTGGTAGATAAAAGAACTAAACTTTATTTATCTACCTATTCCATACTGCTCCATCTTGGAAATCTCTATCTCATATTTCCTTCAGTCTCTTCTTTTTTTAATCTCTTTTCAGGGTCCAACACAAAGCTGCAAGGGTCAGGACGCCATTTCCCAAAGCAGAGAGTCAGAGGTGGGGGAGCAGGAGCATCCCCTTCCGCTCACTGCAGCAGCCGCTGCTGCCGTCCACTCCTGCCAGCCCTCCCGGCAGGCTGCAGAGGACCACGTCCAGCAGATCCGCCCGCTCCCCTCCTTCACACAGCCAGCTGCAACCAGTGTCCTTGGAGCAAAAAAGGAAGCACCCCGCAGACCTCAGATCACACTTTCTTACACGTGCTGTAATTACAGCTGCTGTCCAGACACCAAACTTTGTTGTACTTGAACCCAACAATGCAGAACTACGCAAGCACTTAGAAATGAAATACATCAAGTTCGAAGTCTGCTAGCTGGAACACCAACCTTCCCCAGATCTGCACACATACCCAGTCAATCAACAATCCCACTGAAAAGAGAATAACTGTTCTCGTGTTTTAAATTCAGCGAGTGTGTAAGAACTCCCAGTACTGAATTTCAGTCCGAGGAATGTTGGAAATGTTAGGTAATTAGAAGCAAGGAATGCTATTTTCAGAACAGAAGGTGGCAGTAAATTAACCAATTTCATCGGTACATTAGAGTGAAGCTATTTCTGTAATGGTCCAAACAAATTCTTTATGGTAACTGTATACTTGGCATAAGCCAGGCTTGGTGAGTGACAGGTACACTGGAATCTAATTTTCATGGTTCAGAATTATACGCTTTCAAGATCACAGTCTTGTTCTCTCCTTCAGAAACAGAAGTGGGAATTGGTATAGGGAAGAAAGAAATGCTCCACTTTGAAAGATAAATTCATTCATTTTGAGTGCACAAGAGGACAATAGGGCCATTCAAGCACTATACAAAGTGTGCTGGCAGCAAGACCAAGCAGTATCTTTTCGGAATAAGAATTGTTTTACTCCTATAGACTGAAAGCTCATTGTTCCAGATAGATTAAACTCTGTGTTAGACTTTCTGAGAAATGAAGAAAAGCATAAAAAGATTCAAAAATACACAAAGCTTTTTTTTTTAAATATACATATATCTTAAATGTCTATATTTATACTACCTTGATGCATGAATAGAGATTGAAAAGACAGGCTGACAGTATGAGCTTTTCACAAGAAAAAAAAACAAATTCTTTATAGATATAATAATGGATCAAAAGTATTCACTAAACAGCACAGTAGGCTAAAAATACTAATGGGGAAAGTAGTTAACTATGATGTAAGTATTGGCTTTTCGATAAACTGTTGTTCCTTCCTGAAGGAGGAATGATTATAACATGCAAGTCTTGTTGTCATTACCATCCCTGTCTGAAAGACACACAACCTATGAAAACCCATCTGGACCTAAACTACAAAATTATATAACTGCATTTTTTAAACACACAATTAAAGTGCATCTATGAAGTGCATAGCAGAGAACTAAACTGCTTTCTTTGTTATGTATTATCTTTTCATAGGCAAAAGCTATCCTTTTTATAGGATATTTTATTAACATTATTAAGATTTATTAGTTTTATTAACATTTCTTTGATTCTATTCTGGATGACATTCAAGAAGCTTCAAAATTAATCTCATATCGTTCTAAAATATCATCACCATTTTACAAATAGTGAATACTGTTTTAAATACACTGAGGTTAAGGAAAACTTAGCTCTATTTATGAATAAAATCAGGCAGCTACATTTAAAACAAGGCTAATTTTCAGAGTTGCTGAACACTTACAACTTCCGGCATGTTGGCTTAAAAAGACAGGCTTAGGCATCTTTATGAAATCCTTAAATCTGTAATCAGGGGCTGACTCTTGTGGCTCTCAGTCAAAGAAGAGGCCTTCTCTACAAAACCACTCGTCTCCCTGGAAAGCATGATATTTATTCCTTTTTTTTTTTTCCCCCCCTTCTTCTACTCACTTTTGCAGGAGTAACATTTGGGCTGGCATGCTTGTTAGCCAAAATGGTCAAGTCTAAATTCATCTGAACACAGGAACTCTAGAGCTGTGTTTTACTTCTTTAGCAGTTACAGTCACGTCTTTGAGTGCTCAGACTTCTATGAATCTAACATTTCCACAATGTACAAATTGATAAAACACCTTGCCTCAGGAAAACATCACCAAAAAAATGAAAAACCACCAGCACAATTACAAGTTTGCCCTTCCCCATCACACAGAACTTAGAAGTAAACCTTTAAAATAAAACTTGGGAGTAACTATATTATTTTCATATTAGAAATATCACAACATATTTTTATCTTAGGCTTTTGCTGCAGGATTAAGGAAATAACAGAAACAGCATGGAAGAAGGAACATTGCCACCATGACTTCAGGAAAATATATAATTTTATATACATATATGTGTATACATATATACACACTCACATACATACATGTGTATACATATATATATATATATATGTAGCATGTTTTGAAGTACAGAAGGTACAGAAGTATAGAACTCTTCGGTACAGAAATAGTACTGTGTATGCTAGGAGTATCCCACTTTTGGAAATTGCTACATCAACAGTATTCTCAGTGCACATCATTTTTCTTCCAGTGAGATCATGGTCCCTAGGCTTTTTGTTGTTGTTGTTGTCTTTGGCTGTTAGATCTTGGGGTCGTGCATTACCTTGCCGTAGGGGAGAGTGTGCATGCACGTATGTATAAGACACCAGTAACAGCAGGAGATACAAGGTAATGCTTCAAGAAAAATACTTCATATATACACTTGTATGTATATGTACATGTGTTTATTTATGCACTTTTTTTTTTAAAACTTCCATCTTTCTTACCATCCTACTACCGATTTTGAAGAGGCCTATCCGTATTTGTGATCCTACTCTCGTCCTACTGTCCATACACAGAAGATTCTTGACCTTTAATCACAGTGTCTCTGATCAGAGTTCCAAAACACGACCTTACATGTTTCCTTGAATCCACCTTTGCTATTTGCAATAGCTCTTTAGGTTTACTTTGGGGAAGCTACCACAAAGTTTGTGACAATTAAACTAAGACAATTCTGAAAGACCTGAGAAGTCCCTTAACAATTTAACATGATTCAAACTTTTCCTTCATACTAGCCCCATGGCATTTGATTCCCTTCAAACAGACAAATTATTCCAGAGAGATTAAAAGCCAGTAACCAGAATCCTTTAGATAAAGCAATCAGCTTCTTCCCTCTCCCCCTTAATTGGAGGTAGAGTTCAGCCTTCCTAGTTAGAAAGGCCAGTTAATTTCTCTATCAGGTGGGAATAATTTGTTTCTATGTTAATAAAAAAATTAAGATATAAATAACTATCCGAATCTGAGAAACAGTGATCAGTAGTGCAGAAATTGCTTTGATGATATTAATACCTCTCCACAGGTTTATATTGATTTCCTCTCCTTTTAAACTACACGTAGGCTTAGCCTCCCCAGTTAGCTGTCATAAGTCTCTAAAGATTTGAAAAGCCTGATGTCCCTTATCACACCTTAAAATCTTTTAATATAGATTTTAGGTAATAGTTAAATATCACAGGTTGGAATCAAAACTGCCATGAATAAATACAGATGTACTCTTATGGTTTTCTTAATGAGGTCTCAAAATGAAACCTCAGTGAAGCATACAGTATATAATTACACAAACAAGAAAATGATGTTGAAAGAACATGAAGTTTGCCAACTCAAGCCCTGATGAGCGAGGAGATGCTAGAATTCAAGTTGCCTGTGCATGTTAATTCCATTGCTTTGTACTCATCTATTATGATATCAATTTTATGTTCTTTACTTAGCTAAGCAAAATTCCTATGTCCCTTAATAGAACCACTTGAAAATGATTCAGGCTATTATTGCGAAACATTTTGCAATGATGACCTGACATCCATAATTTTGGAGGTTAAAAAACAAGA
This sequence comes from Anseranas semipalmata, assembly GCA_013399115.1. NCBI lineage: Eukaryota > Metazoa > Chordata > Aves > Anseriformes > Anseranatidae > Anseranas > Anseranas semipalmata. The sequence goes on along the minus strand of VXAA01006804.1, from coordinate 51,279 downwards.
AAAAAGCAAAAGGCGAGAGCAAGAAGGGACACTTCAGGTTATCTCCAGCCAGTGCCATGCACTGTAGGCTTGTTTGTGGTAGAGTGTACTGGATATGCTATTGGAGCACAATCCTCCATTTTCATTACATTAGAAAGATATCTAGTATATGTACTGTGAGACAGCTCTATGATGCAAGCCAATGCATAAGTAGTGGGGACAATTGAGAGATCTCTCAAAAATTCATTCCTGACTAACATGCTGAGGTAGTTACCTCCTTAGATGTAACTTGAATGAAAAGTTACACATCTCTTTATCCACTTACTACAGAAGCAATTCAGAATCCTCACTTTGGCAGGTTAAGTGTGTGAGTTTTAGAGTATCAATACAATTTTAAAATCACTTGCTTATGCACTATCAGGCCCATGCCTTGCTTGCTGTATGGGATGGATCTAGGACACATGAAGATGAAAGCCCCCTTCCTGTACAGACTACAAAAAATACAAAAAAAAAAGGAGGATCACATAATTAATGTGACTGAATACTATCCTGGAGAGTTAGCTCTTATCTTTGCCTTAGCCAATTTCTGCTCAGTGTAAATCAAAAGCCTTAGCATACAGTCATTTCACTGTACATTTTTCATTTCCTAGTACCTGACTTTATGCTCTAGGGTTTGATTTGCAGAACTGCCGAACAACTGGAGCTTCAGCTGAGACCTTTGAATACAATATTTTGAACAGGTATAGTCTGACATAAAACTATTCCCTCCCAACCCCCATAAAATATAGAGAAAAAGAGAATGCAAAATATATGGATACTTGAATCATTTACTCTGTTTTTCAGAACTGTGTGGTCATATGGAATGGACAATCACGTTCCATTACCTACAAGGAACTGATGAAAAATAAATTAATCACTCCTCTTCAAATAGCCAAGCACAGCAATTACTAATCATTTCACTTTTACTGGTGAAAGAGTCTTTCTGTAAGACACTTTTCAACAGTGTGCAATAAAAAAGGCATGGGTTACTCCATGAAAAGAAATTAAGATTATCAGTTATTAAGTAAACAATCCACTGAATGAGGTCGCGATCCCATGTAAGAAAACAGCATGTTATAATATCTACTGCACAAGAATAAATTATATAGATGCAACTGGATGAAAATAAGACTTTAGAAATAAGCCCAGTTTTCTCACCTTTACAGTGGGTGCACAAATATGTAATCATGGTAATGTTATTATAACACAGATTTTGTTTGAATTTTCACTGGTTTTTAGCTCAGATCTCCACAAAAATGAGGTTTACACAATCATGGGAGCATCTGTCTCCCTACCTAACCCTGAATAACCCTTTACTCTAGATATATGCTTGACTTCAATCAAATTCAACATAATAGCAGCTGCCAAAGATCTCAAGTCTTAACAAGATTTAAAGAATGCAAGCCAGAGCAGAGGAGGCAGACTGTTTGCCCTCTCCCCTCCTCTCCAGTCCCAGAAGGAAAGGCTTTAGCGTGTGCTTACAGTGAATTAAGACAAGATGATACAATCAGCAGAGATGTTCAAAGACAACAGCTACAAGTAAATATGTACAAAAATTAAAAGCTCCAATTCCTTAGTCCCCAAAAACGAGACAAGATGACAATGAAGAGAAAAGCAGAAGTTGTAATTCCAAACATTCACAAATTCACATCTCATTGGTCTCACATCTGAGGCACACAAGACAGAACCAAGCATCAAAAGCAAGCTGATTAACACTGCCTACAAAACCATCTTGCTATCTTCCCAAATACCCTGGCAGACACCAAGACAGACAAAACTGCTCTCTTTGCTGCCAACCCTGCCCTCCACATGAAAGACAAGAGCAGACAAAGCCCCAGTTTGAACAATTATGCTAAGTCCCTTCCAGTAGGGCTCCTCCATGGTGTGGAGCTCGATCAGGAATCAGCATCCTATTAGCTGAAGAGGCTGAACCAACTGCGGTGTGCCTGCACTCTCAGCTTTATTATTGCTGCTTCTAGAAATATCATGAGCTGACAAAGATACTGCAGCTAAGTAAACATATAAATAAAATTAAAGACATAAGCAAGTACTGCCTGTATTTGAGGCTTCCACCTCTAGTCTTATTCCAATGGCCACTTAAGACATCACAATCTCCTTGTCTCATATAGGAGAGACAACCATGTTTCTTATGATGCACAACTCACAATACATGGAAACTCATCCTGTTTCAGAGTTCAATTCTTGCTACTTGCTTCACACATTTTTCATCCCACAGGGATGCCAGTTTAACATAAGCAAAGCCTACTGTTACTTGGAAATTCGTCAAATTTCCTCACATTTATTGTTTGACCACCTGTCTCTGATGGTTTTTTTTGTTTGTTTAGCTGAAATAGCTGTAGCCACCATCTCGAACTCGCACACATCTTTAATCACTTCTCCTGAATTGAGCACCCAGAGCACCTCTTGTTGAAGGAAGAACATTTTCAAACATCTCTATTACTACTAAAATTTTAAGCAGCCATCTGGACTCTTCTTTAAGAGCGATTCACAACTGGAAACCTTCTTGGAAGATGTTATCAAGACTGTTCTCTGGAGACCACAAAGATCTGTATATTTTAAAAGTACCATGTACATTACGATTTTTGGAATTCACATTTTATAATTCTGTTGTGAAGCTTTACATACACACCAAAGATCTTGTTATGTATTCCTAGTCCAGACAAACTGCTAACAAAGTGTTTGAACTCCTAGAGGAAGGACAGATTGTGAACATTTTGTGATCTTTTAAAATTTGGAATGGTGAAAAATTGATGACCCTCTCCATAGACTTTTTGTACAGTTGCCACTGGACAATAGAGAAAACCGGCAGGATACCCCCACCAGCAAAAATCCCCTAAGGAACCAAGAAAATCTCCAAACAATGGGGTTCCTTTCCATCAAATTTACTTGTGGAGATAAACATGTATGACACTGAATAGCAAAAGTATTGCTGACCAAGCACAAGGCTGTTACTCACTGACAGCAAACAGAAAGGTGCTAAGACTCAGTCATCACTGTACATATAAGACCAAACACTATTTTTTTTAAACTTACTGCCTCTTGTTTTTGTAAAATAAAATGCAACTCTCTTGCATCATAGTTCATAAATAAAAATAATGTGTAATTGCTGCTTCAATAAATATTAGAAGTAAGATTTCCTGATGGATTTGAAATTTTCCTGATGGATTTGAAGTTTTCCAAAGCTTTTCTGCTTTTCTCTCATGAATGTAATCTCCAAGTAATTTGCTAAATTCAAAATATTTATGAAGGACAATTAAAAAACACACTCATTTCAAGATCAACTATGAAGGACATTTTCACATCATAAAGAAAAAATAAGTCTATAGCTTTTGAAATACCCTGAATTCCAAACATACCTCATTTTATCATAACTGGATCACTACGGGATTTCCCTTCTGATGTTAATAAAACTAGTAGCTCAAATTTCTGATCCTATGAAACTGAACGGCCCTTTGAGCTGATGCAGATTGCAAGACAACACGCGCAAAAAAAGCCTTATTAGGAGCATTTTAATAAGACATGGAGAGCTCTGGATTGAGCTAACAGCACTTTTTCCAGCTAGGGAGATTTTAGACACCTGCTGCTCACGCAGCCATGAAGTAAAAAGTTGTTCTTTAACAAGTGACATTATGATCTTTGATTTAAGACAAGAAATAAGCTAAGGAAAGCATAAGCCCACACAAAAGCTTTTGGCCAGATGGTGTAAATTCTCATCTGTTTAAAAAATATTCACCCTAGCAGAAAGGAAACATTAAAACCTAACAAAGTTCAGATTTGCTTCAAGTTTGAAGTTCAGATACTTTTGAGATATCTGAACCAAAATAGCTGAATTTTGTTCTTATGAAAAATATAAATATGTATTTAGCAGAAGAACTGTATTTTGAGTGTGTGCACGCATGGACATATATTTTGAAGAACATGCTTTGGACTCTGTGGAGGTACAGACATTTTCTAGAAGCCAGTTTGTAAAGCAGAAGCTTCCCACTGCTGACTACGATCAGAAACCTGAGGGGACAAAACTAGAACCTGTGAATTTTTCCCATTTCTGTAATTTACTCTAAAACAGTGAAGGGACTGAAGCACCAACAGTTTTGCCATACATTCTGCCTTGCCCAGACCAAGAGAGGGCTGATGCCATTACAGCAGCAGTGCTGCACGGTGGCTCTTGATAAGCAGGAATCTTTCCTAGCAGTCAGTCATTTCAGCATCTTCTCTCTTGGAAGGACGCTTTTCTTACATTTAGCTCAACAAAAGAAATATAAAAATATATTAATATGTATGTGTATCTTATTATATATGTAACAGATATATACTTTAAAAAATACTTTGTTCTGTTGGCTTTAGAGTCGCACATACTAATGTGCCTTTATGATGCAAACAAAAATGAAAATAGCTGATGAATGCATAGAAAATATTTGATTTTTTGTAAAGCAAAATCACTAATTGAGACATACATTTAATTAGCAATTATTCACTCTTGTATTTGCCTAGGCTTTTTGTCATGATTGTAATGATTCCACATAAAGAAAACACAGTTAGTATAAAAAGTAATATGTAAAAAGTTTCACAATACATTTTACAAATAAGTAATCTCAATTTCACTACTTAAATATTGAAATAGCCAGAGTATTAAATGCTTAGAGAGTTTACCTAACTCTTAGTAAGTCCATCCTAAATAATACATTTTATTATGAGTTCATATAAAAGGCATAGCTATTTTTTAGTGAAAACTTTTTTTTTTTTTAACTTTAAAATGATTATTAAAGTTAAGAAGGACAACCATCACAGCTACACAATTTAACCAAAGGGACTCACAACTCAAATAAACAGTAAACCCATAGAATTACAGACAAACATTTCTTTTCTTTAAATTGTAGTTGAAAATAAAACAACGATCTGGCACTAAAACATCTGCACCGTATTCACATTTCAGGACTGGGTCTGGAATTCGTAATCTTGCTGAACTAAAATGCCTGTGTCTTGAGTAACATGACAGTCTAAATCTTTAAGAGTATCAGTCTTACAAAATTCAAAAATCATGAGCTAGAAGCACGTTATATAAAAATCAAGTAAATTTAAGCTTGCAAAGAAATTATTTTCTGTTAATGAGAAGCAAAAGCTAATATCCATCAGAAAAATACAAACTGCACACACAAACACGGAACAACCTTATGCTAGAGAAGATACCATGACAAATTTAAAAAAAAAAAAAAAAAAGAGAGAGACGACATAGTCCTTTCCAATAACCCTCATATTCTGCACTACAGAGAGCTAGTTGGTAGAAAGAACCCTAAAAATTACACGATCTTACCAAACTATCTCCATTTACCATTTCTACATTTATCCTTTGTTCGTGTCACTGAGCTTCCCCTTGACAAACGATGAACCATCCAGGAAGGTCTTGCAGGATCCAGAATAAGCTACAGCCATGTGGCTCCCTTGTAGCGTAATGATTCCACCTGTCTCCTACACTCCTTTCACTTCTTAGCTCTCTCACTCCCATCCATCTTCTTACACAAGGAATAAATAAATCTTGCTCATCTGAATTTTAAAAGAGACTGAAAAATCAAAACTTGCCAAGAGCAATGTTAACTCTGTTTCAGTGCACATTCTCGGGATGGGGGGGACGGGGGTTGATCACTACTTGAACTGTTACCTCAAAGCCATCAGTATAGTCTGAGTAATGTAGCAAATAGAAGCTTAACTTTCACATTTTGCAAGTTTACAAATTTACTTCCTCAATGTTCTATTAAACAGCTTTCAAAATCATGCCATAATTAAAAATCTGTTTTGATACATACACATATTACTATGTTCAGATAATGGAAGACGCCTTACAAATCAGAGATTACTAAAGAGCAGCACCTACAGTGGCAATTTGTTCAGGTCTGTTTTGCCTATTTCCATGAAGTCCTCAGCACTGTTTCACAAGCAGATCTAACAGCAACACCCCGAGCATACACCAGCATACTGAACCCACTTTGCATACAGTGAAGCACAGCTAGGAAATAACTAAAGATATGCAGGTGCGTCTCATCACACAGAAGTTGCATCAAAATTGCAAAGGCTTGATCAAGGTAACACTGTAAAAGAGAACCTTATAAGCAGTGAAATAGAATTATAAAATTGCTCCATTTCAGGATATTCAGAAACCCAGCAGCAGCGTTTTGTACCAGTTGTGCATACAGGTGGGTAGGCTTGTAACATCCTACAGTGACTTTTAAGAATAAAATCTTCCAGAAGAAATATCCTTTTGTATTAGCAAGGATGGGCAGCTGCAATCTGCAAACACACTGATGTCAGAAGGAGGTATATTCTCCCAGCATGACCATGCCATTTAAGAAACTAGGACGAACAAGAATTCAGGAATGAAACAAAACGCTGGACTGAAATGAAACACGGGCAAGACTGACATTAATTGCGAAGCTCCAACTGACATTCACAAAGCTGGAGATTCACCCCAGGTATCTGTGCTGAGATCCTACAAGCAACAGCTTTCCTTAAACTGTCCTGCATATACTGAAAATGGATCTTTAACTTTTCCATTTACAAGGGCAAGCAGCTAGAACAAAATCTGCACAGGCCTCTTAAAGTTAATTTCAAAATACATCTGCATGCAGGGTAGGAGAATGAAGTTTAGGTCTGCAGATGAAAGAACTGCAAAATTAGAAGACCTGAACCACCAGCTCCACAGAATCATGCATTACTGCCACGAGACAACATCTTCTGGTTTTGTACCTACAGCGTACTCGATCAACATTTTTTCTTTGCCCTGTAAAATTCCAGTAAAGCTCCACCTGTATGTATCAAGAAATACATTTCTGATATTCCATACCTCATCAGTGAGAGAAGGATGAAGAAACAGAGCCTCTGCAATACAGCTTTGTGTAGATGTAACCCTTTTACTCCCACATTAGCATTTCTCAGTGAGAACACCAATAAAGACACACATTTCATGTTTAAACTGCTAATTGTACACATTGACTGTAAGCAAGTGCAAATACCCAAGATCATCATCAAATTAGGCTTCCAAGTTTTATGTACTGCACATTGTCACTAAATAACAATGAGAAAAGACTAGGCAAGTCATGTATCATATGTTTTTAGTTGTAAAAGGAAGTACATTCCCAATACAAAGGAATGATTACAGAGCACACAGAAAACACACAGAAACAGCTGATGTATCTATTTAGTGTGAAATAAACCCTTTCTAGGTAAGTCAGAAAAATGTCAGGTATCTCTGCTGTGTGGTTTGCCTGTAGTAAACAAAATAAGACAACAGATGCTAGAACCCCCCTCGCTTCTCCTTGTAAAGAAAAGTTCAAGGTGAAACAAACCAACCTGGAAGTCAGAATCCATCTCCCACCCGGGCATCAGTGATGACCAGCCAGCACTGTTTCCTTCTCTTCTCTTATGGCTACTCAGAGGTCTAATGAATTTTGCCTTGATCAGTTTCTCAACTTTCGTTATGACCCCCATCTCCTGGCTCATCAGTTTTCTTGCAGCCCAGTAAACTGGCAGCTGCTCAGTTCCTTCAGGGGAGAGAAGTGAGAGTCAATTGTAATAATGGGCTGCAATTATTCCTGTATTGCAGGAACTGAGCTGCTGTTGCTGACTGCTGTCATTTTATCTGCCTTTGAACTTCTTTATGACCCCATGGCAAAGAATTACAGCCCTCGGCTGGAAAGAACATCACACCTCCCATCATCATGCAGCGTCCTGCAGAGCCTCTCGAACAAGCGCCAGGCTGGCTGACTGGGGAACAGGAAGCAGCACACAAAGCCCCATTAATTACACTAACGCAGCCAGGCGGCTTCAAGCCCTTTTTCAAACCTCACTCAGGTATCTGTAAAACGATGCTGCATACTCCAATCTACTGACTGTAGACACATGTAAGTGTGGACAAATGCAGTACAGTAAATATAGACTCCTCTCTGCCTAGACAGAGAGTTTGGAAACCAGTAGGATTTGAAAATATTTGACGGTACAGAGACAGACAGACAACAATTCTGCCATAACCAAAATGGAGTCATATCTACTGGACAGCAATATATATATATATATATTGTATATACAATATACTGGACAGCATATATATATATATATGCGTATGTTTTTAAATAGCCTAACTCACCTTAAACAGAAAGAAATGAATGAGAGCTGTAATATTCTGTTCAATATTAGATGACAATATAATCCCAGAAGGGATTGGCAAAGTCAATAATTTAACTGTTTATCCTCATGCAGAGGTACAAAATAAAGGTAGCCCTACAGTCCCCAAAAGGCAAAATAATAGAAATAAATTGTTCAAAATAGTCAAAATGTACTTATGTCACTAGGCATCACTTTAAAAAAAAAAAAAAAAAAAAGAGAGAGAGAGACCCTTCCACCTCTTATTTGCAGAATCACTGCAGTCCACCTTCCCTGTTATTAAGTTGAATATATTTTCCCTTCCCAATCACTGCCCAGTTCACTGGTCCTCCAGCTGCCTCACTCCCAATTGTTTTGGCAACCTTCAACCATAAGCGAAGGTAACAAAGGTCGAAATTCAGTGCATGTAATGATCTTCAAAAATGTCTTTTAAAGCATTAGATACCAATCAATAACTCTGGTGGATCTCTGGGGGGGTCTGACCCACATACTGAGATGGAAAAAAATTTTGACTGAAATTTTCCAGAAATATCTATAAGATATTGATTCCAATGATTGAGTTTTAAAACATGCCATGTCTAACAAGATATTATTTTGCATGCAAAATATTTGAGAGGGAGAATTTAATTTAATAACAATGGCATTGAAGTGTTTCATGAGGCAATAATTCAGTTTGAGTTGATTAAGTTCAAATTTGTTGGCCTAGCAATTTATTAACCAGGGACAGAAATTACTGCTGAAAAAGCACACTGGGGTATTCCCCATATTCTCACTATACTGTAAACCATAAATCTCCTTCCTCTTGCAGTAACGATGGTGCATTTATTTAGAATAAAGTTTGCAGATACATGATAGCAAAGTAAAGAAAATAACTTTATTATCTGAAACAAGTCATGCTGCTCCAAATAACACAAAGAAACCAGAACTAACAAGCAACAATTTATTTCATCCAAGAGATGAAAATGTCACTTCAGCTACAAAGAGATTAAATTTCTCAGTATTTTAAGGATCATCTTTACAACGCTTATTTTAAACCATCCACTGTTCATAGTTGATGAAAACTTAGATGGCCTGTTCTATACGGATGGCTAAACAATAGCATAATTTGTTTTCATTCAGTTATTTTAGCAGTCCAGCAGTGACTTCAGCCTGCTCTCCCTCTCTTTCCATTGCCAGGAAAGATACTGTTCACATTTTCAGTACACACTGTGCACAAGACGACGATTCTGAAGCAACCGTCCACTGGTTGTAACAGACAGGGTGGGGAGTGAAAGCATAGGAAGGGAAAAAAGAGGGGGAGGAACTAAAAATTCTGGGCATCTGAAACAAATTCCAGTGATCTTTACTCTGATGAATTCCAACAGAGATTGGAGTGGGACCGCCCAATATTAAAAGTTACCAGAAGTAACAGAAATCCACAAATGCCAGAAGAGTTTTCTCCATGACCATTGAGCTTTGCCTGCTTGCCCAGCCATTGCAAGCTAAATACATTTATCAATCACCTGCTTTTAAGTGCTTAGGGTTCCAGACATTACAGTGCTGGTTACAAGGCACTGCACATGTGCCTGTTATTACAGGCATACTCTTTGGTCTCCTGCTGGTGCATTCTAGTCTATTTTATTTAATGCTGCTACTGAGGAGAACATTTTAATCATCATAATATGACTGCCAATGTTCCTCTGATCATACTCATCACGGATTAGGCAAATGTTTAAGAATATTGCTTCCCCCTTCAGATTGGACAAAAGCATAGTCTCACCTCTCTGAAATGTTAACATTTAGCTTTCATACAAGGATATCTATACAACTTAGCTCTTGATCATATAGGCAAAAAAACAACAAAATCCTTTTGTGACATTACTTGCCTGAGCTCTGCCACACCAATTAATCTAAGATTAGAAAAGATTCATAAACTGAATTTAGTTAATTGAATTGCAACAGTCTTCAAAAAATGGCAAGTCCATAGCAGAAGATGTGCTGAGTAATTTAAAAATTGCAATAGCATATTATGGTATTTTTAACTAATTAGGTAATGGAATCACATACACTATCATAATGTATGCTTTTGCCTATCTTTACGTTTGTTGAATGAATGCTCCAGCGAGGATGTATTGTCCACACTGCCTCAGAAATACTCTGCACTGCACTTTTATGACTGTCTGGTAACTTTACATCATTATTTATATTTCAGCTATACTATGTAGTTTAATACCTGAAATAAAGGAAGCAGGATGAGGAAAAAAAGAGTAATCCATGCTACCACTGCTAGGTTTAACGTTACTCCTGTCCCAAATATGGCAATTGCATAGAAGTAACAGATAGATAGGAAAATTATATTTTGCACTGCCTTTCATTTGAAGAAAAAGCAAACCAAAGCTAATGAGAAGTTCTTCAGCATGTCTCCTGTGAGAACTGACTGATATATTTACAATTAAACAGGAATCAACTAGGTGCAAAATAACATTCTAGCGACATTTAATTCCATAGTATCTATTGAAAAAAGATTCATGTGTAAAAATATGTATTTTTTAAATTTCATTGTGATCTCAAACCTTATTGCACACATGAAAAAAAGAAAGCACTCCATGCATATATACATGCATATATACGCAGACACACTGGTTATACAATCTTTCAGGTTCACTGAATGTAGAAATAAATGGCTCATGTGATTTAAATAAATTAATTAAAAACAAATACTGACCTGGTCTACCATTATAAATGAAAGTACACACAGGGGTGTTCTGCTTCCAATATTAAGGGCTGTTGATGCAGTCAATTATTTTACCACGGAATTTGAAGCCCGGCTAGTAGCTTTTAAATGCAAGTAACTTGTATAGTGATGGATAATGCTCTCAGGTAATTCCAGTACTCAGAGGAAAATAGGTTTCTCCAAGACTGCATTAATAGTTATCTTATGACAAGTAGACCTAAAACCTTCTTCAATTGTTCATGTATGTGTTGCACCACACTGTGAAATCCTTTTTCTTCATAATATTTAAATCATAATTTTCTTCTCTGCTAATATTTATCCGATCAAGGTAGCTAGTTGTATACCTATTAGTCTTCCGGAAAGCTCAACTGAGCATTACTGAGAAGATGATAACTTTGTCATTTCCCTTCCTCCTTCCCTACCCTCCACCCCAAATCAAATTAATTATGAAGCTTTTCATCACTGCGGAAGCATTAGGCTTTCTACCACACTTCATGATTGCTTTAGGTGTATTTACAGCTCAGTGATATCTTAATGGAGTAAAAACAAACAAGGAAAAAAAAAAACACTCATATAGGCAAGGTTTAATTTAGCTGCATACAGAAGAACCCAACATTAACTTAAATTTTTATTGGACATAATTCTGCCGTTCTCCATGTTATCTAATACCTTCAACAACCTAGGAAAACACCACACAAAATTATTTTTGAATGTAAAATGTAGATGTACAGATGGTCACACTGTTCCTGTCTGATTCAATCATATTAATAGCACATTATTTTAAACTTTTTTTTTTTTTGGTAGGGGTACAGTTAGTTGAAATCTGAAGTACATACTGCACACAGGCAAAAAAAAAAAAAAAAAGATGTTTTTAAGCTTTCTTACAGAATTCAAGTTATTTCCCATTTAGTTGTTTCTGATACTATGCACAGCAATTGATCTTTGCCATGGTTTTGAGTGTGGAAAACTGGAGTGAATTGCATGCCAAGAAACTGCTGGAAAATTAGGAATACAACCTTAATCTATCATCCCTGCTACAGCTTGATGCAAACAACTGTATATAAAAGAGGCTGGATCATTTGCTTCCACTTCAAGTCACCAATGTATATTTGATCTTAAAGCACTTGTTCAGATTAATCTTCTCCCCTCCGATGTGTTTCCTTGGATTTTTATTTATTTATATTTACATCTTACTACTTCAAAATGATACAAATCTATAAAGAGTGAAGCCTGAACAAATCAAATAAGGACAAAGGAGGGCAAATGTTCACTAATTTTTCTGTCACTTCCGTGTATTTAAGGCAGTCAGTACCAAGCTCTTTCATGTTTGTAAACACATTTGAATACAGACTGTACCAGCAATCAAGCAGGCAACTTTCTTTAGAGAACTCCCCAGTTATCGTTACCAATAACAGCTTACCACCACAAAAAAAATCTCCAAAACTACATGTGTTCTCTGGGTGGGGAGGGAGGGATTCTTTTTTTTGTTCCCCCCCTCTCCCCCCAGGCGCAGTAATTCAGCATTCCACTCACTGACCCACGCTGGTGCACATCAGGCACTTCTCTCCCTCTCCCCCACTTATCGCCTATCGACTATTTAAAAGGGCTTCCCATTCCTCTTCCTGTTCTCTTTTCTTCCGTTTAACCTCCTACCTCTTCCTCTAGCTTCCTTTCCAAAGTAGTCAGTAGCTTCTGTAACACACTAACATCACAACACCTTCCCAGTTTTAAGTAGCTCAGCTGGCACTTAAGCTACTGCTCAGGGCTCTGCATTAGTTCTCAGAATCTTTAAGCAATTATTTTGCTTTCTACTCAGCTTACATCCAACTCCTCTTGTTGCATATTGCTGCTGCCATTACCTTGGACTCACTCAATATTCACCAATTATTTTGATAACACAATGAAAAGTCTAAACACAATAAATACACACACATACCCCTTCCACTTTTGCTTTACTTCCTCTCTTTCAGATCATCAAATTTGAGCATCATCTCTGACCTGTCCTTCCACCCATGCCCCCCTTATCACTTCTCTACATTACAGTAGCCTTTGCCATCTTCTACCTGTTTAATATCATTTCCTGTAGTACATTGTTTGATGTTGTCCAGTTGTGCTTTAAATGCAGCATTACCATTAGGGAGGAATTGAAAATTATTAGGCACTATCTTACCGGTTCATTCAACATGCATAACCATTCCCATCTGTCATAGAGCAAATCATTTCAGTCTTCCACAAAACAAAAAACCCTTTGAAATCAATAAGAGCACTGAGCCAAAATGCAACAAGAGGTTTTTGATAAGAAATGGATGCTATTTCACGTATATAACAGAATACTCATCACTATTCAAGCTTTAACTTGGAGTCATGCACGGAGGGAAAAAGTTGTAAATAATCATGGCACGCAGCCATACATACCATTTCCCAGTCTTTATATTTGGCAATGTTTCCTCAAATACCCAGGAAAATGCATCTATTCTGGAACCACCCGAGGCAGTAACAACGAGGATCCTGAGTTCTCTTTATCAAAGCAAATTCTCATGCAAACACTGTGACATGTAGGCCCTCCCTGACTTTAGCTTTACCAGTGAATTTTGAATACACCCTAATGAAGAAGGTATTTTCTGGCAGACCAGGAAAGCATGTCACAGCCCTTCTGATGGTCACAGAGGCGAGGTTATCACTGGAACCATCGCAGCAGCCTGACATTTCAAGCCAACGTTTGAGCTGTCATGAAGGATCAGATGGCATGTTTTTATTTAAGCACGAATGATTTTGAAATAGAAATGGGAATTTCAGCAAGTTGCAGGTTGAACAAATTGATTCTGTACGATCTATTTTTCACTTCTGCTCCAGAGAGGAAGTTTAAGAAATTCACACTACATAGAGAGTCAAAGAAATTGATGGTTTCTTACTAGCACTATATCACTGCCAGAAGCTCAGGCTACACCAATCACTTTTTAACTAGAAATGGGCCTGAGACATGATGTTCTGATCTCAATCTGAACTTCACAAAGTTCACGTTGGTTATGCTAGGATTTGGCATTTGGCTTAGGATCTTCTACACTTTTAACAATGAAGAAAAATCTTTTAAAGTAGCAGTGGACTCTCCTCTATCAAGTTTAATAGAAATCAATAAATCAGCTTGATCCGATTTCATTTCAACATTGTAAGAAGTCTAAATAGGTGTCTTTTAGCACTGCAGTTATAATAAACCCCTCTAAGTCTCTTTGGGAGTAGTTCTAGTATGGATGTGAATTCCAATATGAGCAGGATTCGAGGACTTCCCTGGACATATTTGCCTGGTAATTACTGGCTGAAGCACAAACTTGAGACCGGGAAAGATTTTTAGAACACCAGTGCCCTCTACTGGATTAGCGCTGCATTACTGGGCTTTTCTTCAATGCAGCAGTGAAAATAATTCGGTTTTCAACTTGAAAATAAAACACAAGAGGCATTGAGAGAAGAACTATATTCTATGAAAGCTTAAAGGCAGAGGCTATTTCTTCTGATTTCCAAATAGGCAGAAGTCCCATAAAGAAAGAGACATTCGTTCAAATGGAGGACCTACCAAGAAACCTCTTAGGACCATTTGATATTTTTGGTTTTAAGTAAACAAGCTTTGGAGAGAAGCTGGTTTTGCACCACTGTTTGTAATTTTCATTCAAGCAGAAGGAACTGACAGGCTGACAGCATGTATAAACTTCATCCCGTTGATTTTTGCCTTCTGCTGCACTGCAGTGAGTGATCTCTGCAGAGCATCCACGTAGTAGAAGGGAATAAACATCTCGCAGAAAGGCTGTGTAAGGGTGTGCTTTCATGATCAGCTAAAGCAAATCTGAAGTCAATGATGCTGAAAGGGCACAGCTGACATAACTTACCATATAGCCTCACAAGCATTAGATCAAACACACATGCACACANGTATTAGATTATTTTAGATTAGTCATAATCTGCATCCTGAAAGGCAATAACAGAGCAATCAAGAACCCTTCAACAGTGGCTCTAGAACAGTTTTCTATCCGCATACACAGAAAAACTGACCAAGCAAAACAGGCAGAGCTGGGAGCGCCCTATATCAACAGGGGAAGATCAAGGGAGTACTTAAAACAAGAAAGATACTCTCAATGGTTATAAGCAGGCAGAGTACGAAAGAAGGAAGAAAGAAGAAATCAGAGGACACAACTAGTTGCAGATGATCTACCATGTTGGAAGAGAAACCCCTCTACTAAGTCTGTATTCCTCATTGAAGTACCACGTTTGTCCCGCAATCAAGAAGATCAGAACATCCAAACAGGAGCACTCAAAAGTACTCAGGGACATAAACTGAATAAAGTGTTGATTCTGAAGATGAAAGTGGCTCATTACAACAAACATCCACAGAGGATTCTCACTGATGAGAATGCATGGATTGTCAGTGACAAAGTATCTGGGAAGTTGTTTTTTGTGTTTTTTTCCTCCTTAAAGACCTCTGGCTCTAGACTTTATTGAAATAAAGTACCTGGTAGGTCACCTATTCATTACAATCATCAAGACTGAGGATTTCAGTATAGCTGAAGAGTACTGTGCTCAACTATGAAGACCATTTCCTCTCCATGGTGTTCATTCAGCAAAACACATGCTGCAGGCTTAAATTCAACGAGATGTAGCCCATGCACGTTTAGTAAAATATTACACGTCTAAATCATTTGTATATTTTCTTATAGCTATAGGAAAGTAAAAATCCATAAATTGCACCACATTTTTCAATCAGTTGGTTGTTGACTGACTGCAAAGAATGCACGATACATAAAAGTTCCTCAGAAAACAGTAAGTAGAAATGAGAAAAAAAATAATAATCTTTCTTAGTCTCAAATTTCCTGCCACTCCCTGCAACAGAATAGTAAGAACATAATGCTGAACATTATGTGGTCTCTCCTGCAGGCATACCTACATAACTTCACAAATAAGAGGACAACATGTGAGCAAGCGAGATCAACAACAAAATGACAAGTTACTGAGAGGCCATTCACATTTGAAACAAGAGTTTGCCTGTACACAAATTTGAGAGAACACAAGAACAATGCACGTAACAATGCTTCCCCCAACTGCCCTCCCAGGCTCCAGCAACTCATGGGTCACTGATTTCCTTACACAGAATTAATACCTTTCACTTAATATCCTGCAGTAGATTTTTATTCCACTAGTTTGCATAGCCACTCATTGAACCCAGTTATCCCCATTTATCCCCTATATCTAGGGCACCCTAGAGAGTTCCACAGTTAACTGCATTACATCATAATATATTCATCCCAAAACAAAATAAAAAAGTTAGATTTGGGAGCTGGAATGACAGAGTTACTTCATAAGTTTTTTTAAAATACTGGATTTGTTTAAAATATTACAGTGCACAACAGAAACAGGTCAATTCAGGTTCGTAAAAATCACACAGAACATCAGTTTTGGACATTTAGCTGAAGTATCACTTAAATACCACAATGTACTTCTATACAATGTATTTTCTAAAGGACTGTATTATAGGAGGACGGTGAAACCAGTGCACAAAATAAACCTTCTGAATTAGCAGAGTACTTATGACACACACTTTTAAGAGTGAATTAATCTCAGCCCTGCCACTAACCTGTTGTGACACTCAGGGCTTTTCACTTCACCTCGCTATATATTCGTTTTTTCCACTGTACAATAGACATAATGATACTTCTCCTGCTTTTTGAAACCTTCTGAGAATTGCAGCAATAAAGTACTACATAAAAAGAGATATGCATTTATATTGAAATGCACCTATTCACAAAGAGCCATCAACTTCTAACACTAGTTAAATCATCTTTATAAGCATTCATTCACAAAAAGCACATGAAAAATTTACCTGCTCATTTTTGCAGATCCACACAGTATTTCCCTGAAGTAGAATAAAGATTTTGGCTTTGTATCCTTTCAGTTCAAGATATCCACTTTTCTCAGGGGCAACAGAAGTTTGAGACTGAGAGTTATTATCAGATTGAGATTTCAAGGCATTGAGTATTGTATTAACCCAGTCATTCCTTTCTTCTAAACAACAACAAAGAAAAAATTAGACAAAGATAGGTTATATGTTAAGCAGCAGCTCCATTCTCTATTACGTTCATTTTCCTGTTCTTCCTACTATGCTTTGCTGATTGCTGGCACAGCTATAGCACATCAGAGAGAACATCCACCCTGAAGAGGAGGTGGAAAGGGGAAGGAAAAAAAAAACCACCATGAGCCCATATCAGTGGAGATGTTAGTAAAAATATCCACTCAACTCCCAGCAAATCAACACAAATTTAAAGTATGCAAACTGATGATCAAGATTTTTAAAATCATGACTACTAGTTCTAAGATGCTTAATTTCAGACAGCTTAAAGACTGAGGTGGCATACAGGTGGCATGTTCACCTTCTGGAAGCCCAATCAATGGGAAAGAACTATGGAAGTTATGTAAGCAAAAAGCAGGCAGCCTAAATATCATCTGTCACTGAAGAGGGAAGCCATCCCCAACGCTATTCTGTTTGGCCATGCTTTTATGCAACAACATTTGGCAATCACAGTCTATTCCATTAAGGTGTAGTGGTTAAGCTTGATATTGTCTAGGGAGCTGAGCAATAAAGAAAATGCATGTTTGAATATCTTTTGCATGCATTATTAATTTAGCATCTTACAAATACATGAACACAAGTAGGTGAAGTAATAAAGTTCCACTCATACACTATGTTCAGATGTTTCACCAGACTACGATCAATATACTTTAACGCTGAATACATTGAATGAGTTAGACTTGCCCTATGTGATTGAAACATCATGAATATTTCAACTCTTTGCTCTGAAAGATTCAGGTCGTGAAATATATGGGGGGCAGGGGAGAAGTTCTATAGATGCTGTGAACAGCATATACAAAGCTGAAATGATCAGTACCCAACACTGCAAAGAGGACCATGAAAACAATAACATGATCACTTCACAAACGTCATGCGTGCAACAAGAAGGAACAAAAATGAGTTTAAGCATCAGAAAACAGTTTGAAGAAGAGGAAGAAAGCAGTCCGACACACCAGCACAGGGAAGGTGATCCTGGTGCTACTCTTAGAAATACAAGTTGTGTTTTACAGTGTTGGAAAGTCTTTTAAAGTAGTTTAGAAAGGTCACTGAAACACTTCAGTATAGTTGATGGCATCACATTATTCTAAATGAGTTGTTTTTTTTTTAAATAGCATTTCACTCCAATTAAGAAAAAATATCACCGCATCTGAGTGGATTTTACTCTAATTCAGTACTGCCACCTATTTAAATTTTCTGCCTGAAAACGTCCCTAAACTTTCCAAAACATTGCATATAGAGTTTTCCCTCTAGATATTTAAATCAATCAAAAATATACTGTATTTCCAATATACCAAACAAATAACCAATCAGCACGTTGAAAGCCAATAAAACGAGCACTATAATCCACAGATCGCGGACCAGCACTGGTACCAAGGGACACAAATCAACAAAGTCAACGACAGCATTCTGTATTTTGATACTCCAGCAGAAATGAAGGAAAGTTAACATATAAGGTCCACAGGATGAAATATGTATGAAAGTCTCCATTTCAAAGTCTTTTAGAAGAAGTCAAGTACTCTTGGAATAATCCCAGAACAATTTCCAACCACTAATCCACAGAAGGAATAGCATCAAGTAATAGTCTGTACACACACCTGAAAGCAAGCAGGGTTATTCACATAATTTACTATGAATACATCATCCAGCTCTGGATACAGTAAGGACCAAATTACTTGTACAACACCCATTTCTAACCTTAAGTGAACAGCTTTACAGACAGGCCACTAGGTCCGAAGACAGTTCTATATCCAATTGCATTTTTATTTTCAAGTGGCTGCTCTGAGTATATTTTATAAGTCAGTATAAATTGTTAACGATTTCATAGTATTCACAGGCAACAGTCCATAAGGCAAATTATGGCCACACCAAAAAAATAGTGAACTAAGATGGTTGTGTTCCAATTTATAAAAATAATCAAAAAAATTTTTGGAAGAGAAAGGTAAAAGTAATAAAAATAGACCTACTTTTTAACTCAGCTAAGGGCATAAAAATGCCTGAAATGATTTGAGCCAGACCTGATAAGAAGGATTTGTTCACTGATGTTGCACTCCTGTTACAGCCTGCAGTGGATGTTTACAACCAAGCTATAACCCATAAAAATGGGATTTGATAATGGAAATGCTCAGAGACCCTTAGCTATAATGGGTCTGGCATGTACTGCTGTAAATATATATTGCATATCCTTTTTTTCTAGGTATTCCATTTTATTTGATTGTTTCCATAAATAAGTCATACATGCACTGATATTGATTCTACATATTACAGCAGTAGATTGATAAAGCATTAGACTAGCAGGTATACTAACTTCCCCTTTACATTTGTATTCTCTATCAGTACATGGCTGAAAATACTGTATAAGGCAGTAAATAAAGACACACAGAAAAATCCAGACTTTCTCTGATCACATCATCACATCCAAGCCATCAACTTCATTGTTGCTCTTCATCAATTTTATATCAAGTAGTGACTCGGAGCAGATGGCTGAGAGCACACAGGCTATAAAAGCTGCTAGTGAGACCTGAGGAATCCCCAGAAAAATTCGTCTTTGGAAAGAATAGGGGAGAAGGCAGAAGAGCTAGAAAACAGTATTCTCATTTTGGTATTTTTAGAAGTATTTCAGTTCTTATTACAAAGCTTATAGTTATCTCTTGTTTCACTTCATGAGCCCAAAACAGCTGGATTCCAGAAATATTTCTCACAACGTAACGAGTTATATTTCACAAACATGATTTATCAGCAGTGACTACGTGGCTTTCTAGCAATCATTAGAATTACATGTGTTCTACATACCTTCTTTGTCCACTCGGAAGACAAAAGTCCTATGGGATGTAACAACTTCAAATTTATTCTCTCCATGAACTCTTACTGTTGCTATAGCAGAGAGCAGTATTATTCCCTTTGAGAACACTTCCTATAATAAAAATGCAATAGAAATAGTTAATAACTTTTATGGAACATTAAACATCTCCCAGGTAGTATCACGTGCCATGATGTTTAGGATGTTCATATCCTAAACTGTGCTGTTCTCCTAGAAGTTCACCATTTATTATTAACAAAATTGCATCAATTAGTAAACCGTTTCACTACCCACACATAGCCCACTTCATTGTTATGTGTCTATGCACACTTACTGCCTTCTAAAATAGAGTAAAATCCCACGGTGGGATATAATGCATGTATGAGACATCACTTCACAAGTTATCTCATGACTCTACTGCAAAATATCACAGTATTAAATTTACAATTTTATGACAAAGTAAATTGCATTGAGTATCTCACAGATCCTTACACACACACACACACAATTGTAAAACAGAATCAGGCAAGGAAGGGAAAAAAGTGCTTTCTCTAGGCAGAAAATTCCAGAGAATTTATATGTTCCTTCCTCCCTTCATTCAGCAGTTAGCCAGTAAGAAAAGTAAATCTACTGATTTTATCTTTTATCCCTAATATTGACTTGGGGGG
>VXAA01006804.1:16380-30761 GCA_013399115.1 Anseranas semipalmata | reverse complement strand
GGGGGCGCTACTCTGCGAAAATCCATTGCCTTGTCATTACTAATGAGAAACCTCTAGTTTGGATCAGGTAGGTACTTTTCTCCTAAATGAGATGGGAGGAGAACGAGCCCTCAAAAGTATCATTTGACATCAGAGTGAATTTTCCCAAAATTTCCTAATTTCCAACTAGGAATCAGGGCAACTGAACTTAAAACAGCAGCAGCATAAGCAAAAGGAATTGCTACCAGAACTTTCTCCAAGTGGGTCATCTTTTAACCTAATCAACCTAAGTGTTCCAAGTAGGAGGGGGGGTGAGAAAGCCCAAGCAGACGTGCAATGGTTTGGAAATACTTCTGCACAATTCCTGGATTACAGAGTTAACACTGTCCTTCCTGTCCCCAGTATGCTTTGATCGATTGTTTTTTTGACTAAGATAATTCAGATATACTGCTAAGATTTATGATCCAGATGCAGTAATATTCTAAGAGGCAGCTCCCCATAAAGAATTTGTATTGCAGTAACTTTCCTCTTGAAGTATAAATTATTATAATAGACTTTACACAAGGTCTTAAGGAACCACTGTGAATGCTAAGTATGGAGGATACACACAGGATACATTTTCTGTTTACTGAGTTTACTATACCACTGATTTTCACCTAATTCACACTTGCCCTGTTTTGCTTATAGACATTAATGTATGTCAATGAATACTGTTTGAACAACTGCAATATTGTAAAAGAGACACCAAGATACTGAACGTGTTACTCTAGTTACACCCAAGAGCTAGTCTGTCATTCAGAATTATCTCAGTATTGCATACGTATTTTTATTATGGCTATACTTGTTTGAAGACAGACTTTAACACAGCAATTTCATGTTTGTTAAAAAAAAGGTTGGATATTGTGTTAACTACTGATCCTTCACAATGGAAAAGCAAACTTACTACAGATGCTATTTCTAAAGGTGTTCAGATATAATTATATTACGGTGTTTGCAGGCATCTACTGGTTGTATTTGGTACTGTAAGAGAATAATTCAGACTGCTTTAAGTCACAACTACTTTATTCTACCAGCTTCAAAAAACATCAGTCTCCTTTTAAGCTGAGCATAGTGTTGGTTTTGTTACATCCTTTTTAAAGCTTTGTTCTCCACAAGGCATATATATATTTTCAAATACAGTTTAAACCACGATAATTTCTCAATCTTACTTCTATAGCAGCTTCTGTTTTACATGCAAGAAATAATGCCTACTGTTAAAAGCTGTCATTGATCAAGACAATGTCTCTTTGAAATACTCCAGACAAGAAATTAGGTGATTTAAGAAAACAGAAAAGCAAACAAACAAACAAAAAAACAAACAAAAAACCACACCCAAGAACCCCACAGATATTTCTTCTGTTACGAAGAGATCTATACTACTTATAGGGCTGCTAAAAAATTCTCTGATGGAACAGTTTTCTAGTGGGGAAAGAAGAAAGTTTTTCTGAGATCATCTGCTTTGATTAAAATGTTTATTTTCAAATACAGCCCAGCAGAGCCCTTCCTTGCCATGTGTGCTGCAGAGCTGGACTGAAAGATCCTGGAAAACACAGTCCTGCACTGTTTTAGTTTTCCTTCCACAACAGATAAAATATGACCTATTTCAAGAACAACAGTGATTCACCATTTTGCAGTGAATTTCATTCTTTATTATGCTTGCGTAACAGCATAACACACACAAAAAAATAAAGTTCTTCATATGAAAAGGCAAGATTTTTTCCTAAATCACCAATATATTTGTCAGGTATCCTAAGATGTTTTTAAACAAAAACTTTCAATGTCAGAAACAGTTTTGCCTTACCATGAAGTGCACGTTAGAGCACCAAAGTTCTCCTGCCAAAAGTAGGAAGAGCTTTGAAAGAAATTCTATGAATACTGGGTAGGTTGAAAAGAATTCTGAAATGACACCTTCCTCTCTTCAATTTGCTCTCACTTCAGTTGGCCACATTCCGTTATGACAAAACCACACAGGATATTGCTCTGACCACACCAACTTGCTCGGAACAATGAACATAGAAGGAATGAGCAGCATCACCAATACAACCAAAAACAGTTCCCAGGTCAGATGCTGTTTCAAAAATAAATATTTTTTTTTTTTCATATATAGAGATATAAAGAGGTCTGCATTTATTAGAATTTGACACACAGCTAGATCAAGGTTAGAAAAAAGTAGAAAAAACAAGTTTAAATCATTCAGATGAGACTTTAGATGGGCTAAGCACACATTTTCAGGAACACTGCCCTCTCTGCCTTCCCTCCCCATCCTCCACTCATTTCACTCTTGATTAGCCACTTGCATACTTCCCCTTGTCGAGAATCTCACTCCTCTCAAGTTTCTAATTTGAATGACAAATAGAGCTATTTAGCACTGGTAGTGTTTCTGGGTAAAATAAACAGTTTCATTCCATTCACTCTACCCTTCTCTGCTCGTAATAAATCAGAAAAATATCCGAGTATGGATTGGTTTCCTTTTGAGAAAAATTTTTAAGTGATATTTGTAAAACCAAAAGTGTAATAATTCCTTTGTAACATTATCTGTGTAGGAATATCCTTGGACAAATCAAATCCTCAGCTCCCAGAGTTTGCCTCAAGCTTTGCAGCTCTTGGATACAAGAAGGTCTTAGCATGTGACTCACCAAGTTAACAAGTCAGACACCCAAATTTGAACAACCAGTGACTCTTTCAATCCCGGGAGCATGGTTTTGTACTCCGCTCAAGAAAAAGTAGACAAGGAAGCTTCAAACCAAGACTGCTGCAACGTCTTGATGGCCCAAACTATCACAGATATCTTTTAAGTAGTGGATGCAGAGCTGAAAGCTTTCTATATAACTGTGCCGTATTAAATATTCCCCTCAACAGAAGGGATGTTTTCTGGAATCTCCTATGACAGACAAGTGTATAAGTCCTATTCTAAAGTTAGTGAACTCAAAGCAACTTCTGGTGACCTTCCAAAATAAATAAATAAAACCCCAGTGCAGATACAAGATTTAAAATTCTTTAAAATCAGCATTTCTTTGCCTAATTACGCTACAGACAACGTTAAGCAAATCGCAGTGTTGTAGGTTTTTTTTTTAAAGAGGAAAGAAGGGAAGGGAAGGGAAGGGAAGGGAAGGGAAGGTTTAAAGACAGGTATCAAAAAAATAATGGTTTATATTGTGAAAAACAGTATCAAGAGGTCAGGTAAGTCGCAAATTTCAATTTCATACAGGAAATACTTTTTTTTTTTTTGAAAACGATTATTTACAAATCGATTTTCATGTCATGTATCAGAATTGAACTATTTGAATCAAAGCAACTCATGAGCCTGCAAATGTTTCAGTAAGAATCAATCCTTAGGTACAGAAACAAAAACAGCCACTGACATCACAGTATTATGCTGATGTTAAAGAGACCCACTAAAATGTAAACTAGTCCCATGTTATGTGATTATTCCTAGAAGACACACAGGAGACAGGCTTATAATTAGAGACAAGGCAAGCTGCATGGGGCATTTGTTTTTAGATGGTCTTCCAGGCCAAATTTTCTCTCTCTCTCTCTCTAAAAAAAGTCCTAACATGCTGGGTCTCCACAACAAAACAGTTTGCAGCCACAATCAAAGTAACATTTGATCTCTTAAATGTGTTTTTCATGATCATGTTCTCTTTTCCAGAACGCAGCAGTGTCTCTCCTTCAATAAATTGAGAAGTTCTGATGATATCTACCTGGAAATATCAGGAACACTAGCCCTTCTAGAAAACAAGATGATGAAGAATACGTGAAGATCTCAAGGACACATTAAAATATCTAATAGTGCCTTATATTTTCAATTGCAAAATATTAGGACATTTAAGACAAATATTCATGAATAATTATTTCTATACTGTGTAGATTACACACACATTTTGACCAAAACATGTCACTTACCTTTTCATTATTGTAATAAGAAATGCTGTCTCCATCAAACTTAACCCAGCGCTTCTGAAACATACGTTTGCTGTGAACCAAAAATTAATACACTTAAAATGACAAACAAGTTACACTGGCTTTTAAGAACATCCCAAGTGCAAATTATTGAAAGGTCAAATCACATTTAGCTTCCTGTATGTGGGCCTAAACATTCTGGAAACTAAAACTAAAATTAGACCTTCTGAAGATGAGAACACTGATTGTCAAATATAACAGAAGTAACTGGAAATAAGAAGTGCAATATCACTGGATTGCTTTCATAAATCAGTGTCTTCATGTTTTTATCCATCAGATTTTCCTCCCCTCTCTCTCCTCCCCACCCCCATGCTATTAATCATACCTGAGGTGACACAGGAAAAAAAAGAGCTTTCAATAATGTAATTTTGCTCAAATCTAACAGGCATAAAGGATGAGATCTGGCTATTTTTATTGGAGGTAAAGGAATATTCTGAATACAGAGCATACCTTTAAGTGTTACAAGCTCTATAAGACCATTTCCAAAAAATGAAAGCTGAGAATCTAAAATGACTATCTCATTGACAGGTTGATGAGGACATCTCTGTTTACATGCTATGGTATCTTCAGTCATCAACCTCTCCTGAACACTCTCTTCCCTTGCCAATGAATAAATAGCAGTCACAACAAATCATTCAACAAGTACAACACAGAAATTAATTTTCAATCTCTGTTATCAAAGAGATCATTAACGAGAAGCTCATTTGATTAACTCAGTTTCCTGTCAATTTAGGTGCTATAAGGACCTCCTTAAAAATATATATATAACATGAACCTGAAGCAGCCCATTATGCTCATTAAAAATGTTGACAGCCTATTAGTTATCATCCATAGAAGTTTCAATTCTAAAATCTATTAAACAAGTTAATTAAGCAAGAACAAGACCCCACTCTAACTTCTCTTTTCCCAACGTTATTTCCTTTCCTATTAAAGGAGGGCTCTGTTTTAGGGATTAGTAGACTGTGATAGTTTATCAAAACTTTAATCAAATAGCAGCTCTGGCTTAATTAACTTGTATTACATGACTACAATAAATCATCATTTACTGTAACCTGGAAAGGCCAACGTAAAATTTGTTTTCCATTAAAATGTCAATAAACTTTGAGATGAGACACAGAAGAAAAAGTGAACTTAAGTGCCCCATACCATGTAAATGAACTGAATGGCTTTACAATTCACAGTGAGTTCACTAAAAAGAGGAGCTGTACTTTAAACAGCACAATTTACAGCAATTTGAGGAAACAGTGTACCCTAAGGGGACACAAAATGCCAGGTGTAAGTGGGAGCTCTATAAAAAGAAAAAAAGGGGAAAAAACAGAAAGAAACATTCAGTTGGCAGGGATTGAAATAAAACATGGCAAGGCTTTACGGGAGGAACAAATCATTGGGTTTTTTGGTTTGGTTGCTTTCTTTAAGTCTTCGGGTATTTGAGAAACAGTATTGTAAGAAAGAACAACAACAACAACAAAATAGCATTCATTAAACTACCTTAAAGAACAAGCCCTTGACATTTAGCCAAGGAATATGACTGGCTTAAGGCTAATGACCCTGCAACTGTTCTATGCAGTTCTACCCGGTGTTAATTTTGTGGTTAATTCATTATCTTTTTCAAAGTAATATATTCTCACACAGCACTTTACCTGAAACCTTCACATTCATTTCCAAACTCTATTCCTTCAAATAGCACACTATGAGTCAACTGGAATCTAGAACTATATTTTGTATCACTCTATTAGCTAATTGCCAAAATTGAGGTGTTAAAAAAAAAAAGAAATTAAAAATTAAAGCTAACTGCAGCTCTTCTGAGAAGTGAATACACTATCAATTCAGAAAAAAAAGTAGTATAAACACATATTATACTGGTGAAAAAACTCTTGAGACTGATTCTTTAGTAAAAGTACATAATGACAATCCATAAAAGCTGATGAAATTTTTGAAACTTGATGAAAATAAAAACAAAAATCCACAATAACAAGGTTTGAGCAGATTAAAATTCCATAATGGTGGAATAGATTTATCAAACTACATTTATTTCTCCTTGTCATTCAGCTTTTAACAATAAAGGCAAAACCAAAGGAATTAAAATCTGTAAGAACTCTTAAAACCGAATGACAAAAAAAAACAAGTTGCTATATCACAGAACTCCTTCCAGTGGGTTCAAACCAGAATGTATGCTCAAGCAATTTAATTCAATAACTTTTGTCAGTAAACTGGAAAAAAGAATGTAATTGCTGTAATACTCAGTGCGTAATTATGATTATTATAGCCACAACTAATGAAAGGAAAGGCCAAGCAATTTAGTATCACCTTTCAAGGTAGCTAAACATGCAGTCCTAAGAACAAAGAATGCAGAACTACTAATGCATGAAGAGAAGTACAGTAAAAGGAGATGCATTACAGCACTAAAGGACAACAGCTTTGATTTCTAGATGCTTGGTGCTAGTGAAAATCAGCAATGGACTTGAAAAGTAAAACTGTGCCAATCTTAGAATGCACAGGAGTCAAAGAAAGTCATTAGAACAATTACAGAATCAGAAACTACTGAAGAATTGTCTATTCAATTAGTTAACGAGTTCAGAAGAATGTCATCAGTTTACTATATATTGATGAAGGGAAGATCTGATAACAGAGGGCTCTTTAATGTAAAACAATGTAAGAAGAGTTGGAATTTAAAGTAGGTTAAATTAAAACAAAAAAAACTTTAAATAATAACAGCAATTAAACATACACTTTTTTTTTTTTTTTTTTAAGTTACAAATGTGGTAGGGAGTCTATTTTCTTTCTATTCTATACTACTCTCTTCTTTATTATTTGAAATTTCAAAGTAAGACCTGTGCTCAGAATCCTCCATGAAACTTTAGGCACATCAATAAACTAAATTAGGAGACTATTCACTGTAGATGCATTTCTCAAACTCAAAGCTGAACTTACATTCCTATGAGACTGCACAACTCTGAAACCAATAGGATCTCCAGTCAAGGAAATCACTAATTTGTACGTCCACAGCTAAATTGGTAAAGCAGCGTTTCAGAAGCAGACTTTGTTTTTGCTTATTTTGTGGTCCACAGAAAAGCAGCAAAAATTTGTAGATTGGAAATATTACTGCAAATTAATTCTCTACTTTTCCACTACAGTTCATAAGTAGCAATAAACATTTTTAATAAAAATATTTTTCTTGAGCACACCTCCTAAATAAACTTTAAAATAGGTAACACAGCATTAAAATTGAGAATTCAGAAGAAAAGCCCTATGCTATTGCTATAAAAGCAGTTCCCCTCTCCTTCCCACCACAACCAGCGACCAAACGGTCTCTCATGCAAACATACACCTTTGGATTTATACAGTAATCACCGCAAATACCATACCCTTGAGGGGATAATTTATCCAGCCATCCTGCTTTAACCTTCTTTACTGATGGTCCATAAAAACAAGCATATGGCGTTATTGATTCATTTGCAATCGAAGTTTGAGCTCCATCAAGTTGCCAAAAATCCATTTGTTCACTGACCAAGCGATTTGAATCTCCACGTTGGTTCTTACTATAGGATGAGTGGCTTTTGGATTTATTTTTCTTTTTCTTTAAAGGCAAAGAACATTGATCCACAATAGAATATACAGATTCACTTTCAAAATCTTCTGGTGCTAATGACTTGTTTTCCTGAGACAGGGGTTCATTTTTCACGCATTCCTTTGTCTTCTCATCCCGATTATTAAGGGAACTAGAAAGAAAAACTTCATTTTACTCTTAATATATTGCTATAATGCACAGTCAGATATTAGTTAGAACAAATATTCTTAAGACATACTGCAGATGTGTTTATAACATGTTTCATCTTTGGGATAACCACAGACTGAGCTAAATACAATATATCTTCTAAATACGACCATAACTGAATCCTACTTTCTCAGTAGGACTGGTAGTGAGGTAACACCTGCTGGTTCCTCTAGAAGCCTGAATATTACAGAACTTTAAAATTAATTCTGCTTCCTCAGAAAAGTAGCTTTATTCATTTTAAATTCATTTTAAATTCATTTTATTCATTTTAAATCTCTCTTCAGTCTCTCCCCCTTGTAAAGAATAAAGTAATTGTACGGAGTAAAGAAGTAAAGAATGGTTTGGGCATTTTTTTTGTTGTTGTTTGTTTGTTTTGTTTTTTTAATAAGTAGACAGAGTATGAAAGTACTCAGACATGGTTATCTAGAAGGCATCCAAAAATCAAATTTTGTGTCTTCCTGGGTGAAGAGAGGGATAAGACATCTCTCAAATCCACAAAAGATTCTGAAGCCTGGGTTAGACAGTCTTAGGACAGTCATCTCCTATGGAATGAGGTGAAGGCTCAAATAGGAGAAAAATAAATAGATAGATAAATAAACAAAGTCACAGTTGGTGACTACCTTTCAGAGGTAGAGCTCTACTTATTATATCAGTAAAGAACTCTTTCCTCTTTAAATTTTGAATTTATCTATAACTCTCAGTTAATACCATAGATTCTTGTGAGAAGAATGTTCTTCATTCATTTCTAGATCTGACTTATTTTCATAAACCAGGAGTTCATTTCCATGAAGTTCCTAGAAAAGAAATATACCATAAAAACATATGCAAGTGAAATAGTAAATGATGCTTAGATTACTGTAGACATAAATCACACACAAACAACAGCCCAACTAGCAAAGTTACTCTCTTCCAAATTTTCTAGTAATATGCATCTGAAAGATCATTTTAAAAAGTATTTCACAATGTTATTTTCAGTATTTCCATTTTAATACTCAGATATTTTTATTTATTTGAGCATAGTCCAAAATACCTGAGACAAATTAAAGAAACTCAGTGCATAGACATATTAATACTCTGATTTTTCTTGAAGCAGAACTGAGTATTATTTTTACACTGAAATTTTCTAAGCTCAAGAGCCATGTGTTACATGCATGTTAAGAATACCATTTATGATTTGCTACTGTTAGCCTATCTTTCATATCAAGTACACCAAAGATAAAATAGAGGTAAATTCCAACTCCTACAGTAAGACTGAACTCAGCCACGTTGAACATATCTAGCATTTTCTTGCCAAGCTCTTCTTCCTAAAAGGCACATTTATCAATGTTTGTTTAGAAATCTTATCACAAACTGCTTGCAGTGTACAAAATGTCAAGGTTAACACTGCTCAAGAACATTACACTTCATACTTCCTAAACTTGATCTGACAATCACACTGCATTACTAAGCGTTTCAAGATTCTTCTTGAATCTTGGAAAAAAAAAAAACAAAACACTAAAATGAACAGCTACATGCTTTTGTGATGGAAACATTTTAATTTACTCATTTAAACTTTGAAGCTTATGTCACAAAGTAGAAGAGTGGCAGAAAAAAAGGGGATAAGCTTTCATAACTGTTGCCATTTGTTTTCTGAGAAGCAGCATCTCATCTTATATTTGAGAGCTGTACCCTGGCAACAGGAGAAGACAAGCTTAAAAAAGGGCATAGCCAAAAGCTGAATATGTGTACACTACAGCAAAAACTGGGGAAGATACAGGCTGCTGACAGGATAATCCTCAGTGAACACTGTCTTCCTCTGCCAACCAGATACATTACTAAAGAAAGAANTTCAAACATTAAAAAAAAAAAAAAAAAAACACAAAAAAAAAAAAAAAAAAAAAAAAACATGCTCCCCACACCATTAATTATGTTGTAGGATTAAAGATGAGATAAAAAAATAACAATTAAAAAACCCACATTCCTACGCCTTGCAAACAAACAGAACAGAAAACTCAAAAGCAACCTGTCTACTACTTGTGAAATGCTTGAAATGGTCCTCATAAAAGGAGGGGAAATGGCAGCCTCACATTTTTATGCAATAGCCAAGAGGCTGATGTCATCACCCAGGAAGTGTCTTTAAGTTAGATACTGACCATTGTTATTCTGTTATCTTTGCTTACTTACCAGGATGGAACTGCAGGCTGCTCAGATGGACGAACCATACCCAATGAAGCCGGGCAGCTGCACCTCTTTCTCCCTCTCACTAACCATTACGATACCAGTTTATGTCCTGCCTGTGCCTGCACTGCAATGTTCAATTCTTGGCCAAGTGAATTCAGGGGGCCCCCCTGAGAATTTCCAAGCGGTAATCAAGAAATGCATTTCTGTTGCTAGCAGATTTTAAAATACGGAAGTCCACAAATGAAGACAGGTTGTGGAGACAGTTCTGTTCCCTCACAAAGACACAGACTTCACCCAAATTAAAGAAGGAAGGCCATGTGTTGGTTACAGGATTACTCTGCAAGATGCTCAGACTCAAGCCAAGACAGAACTTCTATTTCCCACCTCCTGCAACTCTGTCAGGTATTATACAAAGGTAGGTAGCAGCAGCATTTTCTCCTGCAGTCACCTTCATAGAGAGAAGTATTTCTTAAAAGATAGGTCTATATATTAGACAGAAACTGTGTTTAAATATATACTGTTCTTATGCACAGGAAGCACCCACCTTTAAGGAAGAAATCTGGCTTCTAGACTGTGGACAGATGGAACTGCCTGCTTGCAGCCCTGTATAAAACCTCTCTACTTTTGATCAGGATTTGAGATGCAGATTTTTCATATTTTGATCAGCAATTCAGATGCATTTTTGTTTTTCTATCAGTCAGTCTTGCTGGTCACAATGCAAAGTGAGGAAATACACAGCAAGGAACACTGAGAAGTGTACTGGGACTAACGCCACGTTAAATACTCAATGCCATTCAGGACAAGCATCTTTACTTGAGAGATACTGCCTTAGTTTTCTATTAAAGGCAATATAATTTTATAACAGGGCCTTAAAGATAAGAATTCCTCCTTCTAAAATAGTAAGGGTTCTTATTTTAAAGTTGCAAGATTTGTAATCTAGCCAGCATTCCACAGTATCACAACGCTTAGGAGCTCACACAGAATATTGAACTCAATATGCATGTTTAATCTAGTCTGAGAATCTACGGGAAGAAATAAAGCCAATACTTCATTCTACAGGCCTGAACTCTGAATTTCTTCACAGGAAAACTGAAGTTCAACATACCTTACTCTTCAGTTGGACACAGTAATATATCAGCTGTGAAATGTTAGTATTTTTATTTGTGCTACTTTTTAATCAATACAAAAACGTTCCTTCTTCAGGTTGCCCTTTAGAGGTTTCTGCTGTTTTTCTTCCTCATGTAAATCTAAGGCATACGTTATTTATGTCCTTAATTCCCTGTTCTCTTATGTTGACTTACCTCTAGTCTGTAGTGAGTCATTACCTGTTTCTAGACAGTCCCTTTATAACAGCCTATAGAAGCCTTTTCTTTGTTACACCAATGAAACAGGAAGGTTAATTGCCAACTTCTAACCACTTAGAACAAACTTCATTCAGTCAGCATTACAATTTGCTATGTTTTCTTAAATATAGATGAACTATCTCATGTGAGGTTATTTTTAAAAATGAAACAGCAGTTACTAAAATCTGA
Organism: Anseranas semipalmata; assembly: GCA_013399115.1. Lineage (NCBI taxonomy): Eukaryota > Metazoa > Chordata > Aves > Anseriformes > Anseranatidae > Anseranas > Anseranas semipalmata. The sequence continues at coordinate 19,316 of VXAA01006804.1, read as the reverse complement.
AATACTTTACAGTGTTATCTAAACTTCCTTATTTGTTCCTAGGATACCCGATACTTACTGGAAAAAAAAAACTGAAAATGAATTATATCTTAGGACCTTTGCTTTACAGTTCTGCTTTATGACCTTTGTCTGCAATTAGTTCTAATGGAAACAAAGTTAACTATGAAGTTTCCAACCAGCATGTGATTTATCAAATCAAAAAAAAATTGTTTACTTACATGAAAATGATAATTAAAAATCTAAATCTTCAGATCAGAGAAAGCATGTTGTAATATACTGCTTTAATTGAGATTCTACAACCAGTAGAAACAGCAATTCTATTTCAAGCAGTTAATCTAGCTTAACAGCATGGTATTTTTTTCTATTGGGTGCCTTTAGGAGATAAGAAAGATTGCAGAAAGCCTTCCTGGGTATGCTTTATTATAACCAACTATATCACTAAAACATACAGAAAAACTCTAAGAAGTAACAAGAAGGCCAGAAAACTTTTTCTAGAAAAACCTGCTTATGCCATTGTACTAATTAAAAAGTTCAACTTTGAATTTGCAAAGACATTTTAATAACTGGCACAGACAAGACTATGCAATAGGAAAGAAAACGAAGCTCAGAAATAACTTTTGTGTACAGGTTATGTAACAAGAAATAGAAGGAGAAATGTCATGAATTTATGCCCACCTCCTTAGAAAGTCAACGACGAAAAACAAACAAAAAAAGCCACACAATTCCAAAGAAAAGAAAGTACGCACCAAAAATAAAAATCATTTGTATGCTTCTAAAAACACTCCCATTAGAAGATGCAATTTGAACCATTTATTTTCAATGCCCAGTTCTTAACAAATTTGTACTGGGAAAAAAAAAAAGAAACCATAGGCACCTGTTTAGAAAGTCAACAGTTGAATAGTTTGCATTTTAGTCAAAAGTTTACAGTAGTTGAAAGAGAGAAACATTAGAGTGAAGACCAGGAAAGAAGCTCAGAATTATGTACTATTTTCCCTAAGTCAGTGGCTTGAGTTCAGCTGGAACAAGGATAAGCAAACACAGAAGCAACAATTTCTGAGTCAGAAGCAGGAGATGGGATTCACAGCATTCGGCAGATGCCTCACTAAACTACTCCACTTCCTAGATCCCCACATGATTCAGAAGTCTGTCCACATACCATCTACGGCATTCATAGTTCAATTACTGACCTCAACAAAAATGTTCACCTCAGAGAATCCTGCAACAAAAGTGACTTACTGGGTATACAGCAAGTTTGGGGATGTGTGAAAAGCATCAGAAGTCCTCAGAACTTTCATATACAGGAATTCGAAAAAGCGTATGGTCAAAAGTGACCATTAGATCATCTAAGCTAACATCTAAACTGCTTTCTTAGGCTGTCCACAAGCCTGTGCAGAGATGCCCAGTTTTGATCTGGAATTATCAGAAGAGAGAAAACCCATTTTTACCTTTACTAGTCAGTTCTAATACTTACACTCCACTTAACCTCACTTAGACACAAAGTATTACACAATATACCACTGTACTTAAGAAGGTACAAAGAAGGTGTCAAGGTAGTCTCAACTGCCTGTAACTGTACTATTTTCCATTTGAAATGGCAGCGTCTAGCTCTGGCAGAAAAAAAAAAGTCAGTCACCTGTCCTAGATTTTTAAAACAAACAAACAAACACAGCTTCCTATTACTACTGAACAGTACAAAAAGTGTATCTCAAGATTAAGCAAAGTCACTAGTCCATACATATTTACACTGTTGTCATGGTTTTGGCTAGGACAGAGTTAATTTTCTCTGTAGAGGCTCACAGGATGCTGTGTTTTGGACTTTTTAGGACAATAGTGGTGATAACACCCTGATGTTTTTAGTTGTTGCAGAGCAATGCTCACGCAGAGCCAAGGACTTTTCAGCTTCTCGTGCTGCCCTGCCAGCGAGGGGGCTGGGGGGGCACAAGGAGCTGGGAGGGCACAGCCAGGACAGCTGGCCCAGACTGACCAAAGGGATGTCCCATCCCACGTGGTGTCATGCTGAGCAATAACAGCTGGAGTAAAGAAGGAGGGGACGTTTGGAGTGATGGCGTTTGTCTTCCCAATAAACTGTTATGCATGATGAGCCCTGTTTTCCTGGAAGTGGCTGAACACCTGCCTGCTGATGGGAAGTACTGAATGAATTCCTTGTTCTGCTCTGCTTGCGCATGAAGCTTTTGCTTTACCTAGCAAACTGTCCTTGAGCTCTCACACTTTTACCTTTCCGACTCTCTTCCCCACCCCACCTCTGGAAAGTGAGTGAGCATCTGTGTGGTGCTGAGCTGCCTGCTGGGATTAAACCACAACTAAACCTTGTGCATGTACCTAAGAAGACAGAAAAGGTACTGAGAACTGAAAAAGGAGAGGAAAAAAGAATTAATGACAGTATACAACACATAACATGAAGATTAAAGTGAAGATAAACCATTTCTATCCAGACTTCTCAACTTACCTTAGCATCTTTAGGGTTGTCCCAAAAAAAGGTTTCTCCATATGGAGATATGATGGGTGGCTTTTCTTCTGTGAAAGTTTCTTAAAGCAAAAAATAAATACAGAGTCACACACTGCCATACTTTATTAAGGTACTGATAAAATCAACAAGGGACACAGGCTTTTCTGCTTCTGATTTCTCTGTCCTCAGAAAAAATTAAAAAAAAAATTGAAGAACAAGAAACCATTTCCCATTTATAACTGAAATACATAAGCTTTCTCAGATACTACCCTTTATTATTTTCTCTCAATATACTGCATCTTTTTACTAGAATATAATTTGGATATAGCTTGCATATAGGCATTTTCTTCTTTCCTAACCTGCATATCAAGTTAAAAAACAAACAAACTTGTGCTGCATACTGTTAGGATCAGTAGTTCCAGTGTCTTTATTCTGATTTTTAAAGACAAAACCGAAACAAACTAAAAAA
>VXAA01006804.1:1958-16353 GCA_013399115.1 Anseranas semipalmata | reverse complement strand
AAAAAAAAAAAATCATCTCATTTCTGCTCTATTTTCATTTTGTCACCAACCATTTGCTTGAGATTAATATGCATAACTTCAAGCTTCTACTGTTTGAAAGAATTTTTTTTTTTTTTGAATGCAACTGACTGCATAAGACTGCTAACTTCCTCCAGTAATCTATTCAACACAATTTATTTCCTGTTATTTCCTGGAGCTCTGAATACTCACTAACAGATTCATCAGCATTAGTAGCAGGTTTAGTCAGAAATACGCTCCTTACAGCTTTCAAGAAAAAGCTGATTCTGCTTTTAAAAATCTGCGTCCAATTTTAGAAATTCAACATACTGTAGTCTAAAAAATGTACATTAAAATAAATTAGGCTTAAAGACTAGATTTTCTAATTTTCATGTTGTTAGTTCATAAACATAAACTAAGTAAAAATGTAGAAGTGGTTACATGCTCTGCTATTACGTACATCACTTTTTTTTTTTTAAGACTTTCCAGATGCCCAGTATTTCTTAAAATAAGCAAGTCAATACTCATGTTAGACCTCAGCTTTTGGTCTGAGGTTTCCTTTTCCTGAATATTCAAGATGTAAGTATCAGCATGCTTGACTCACTTTTTTGTGAAGCTTGCCTCCCAGCGCAAGATATATTTATAAGATCCACATTTCTTCTTTTCTGAAGGGAACTTGCAAACAGAGCACAAAATGAAAACATTAAGTGAAATTTCCCAGAAATGGAGCAAAAAAAAAATCTTGTGCAGGTAAACAAACTATTAAGACTACATGCAAATGTAGAAATAGTCAGTTTTAAGTCTCAGGAAAGTCTTCTGACTGAATTTAAGTTACCCAACAGCTTTCTTTCCTCCCTTTACGACGCTGAATACTTCACTGATCCTAGCAAACATCTTTAGAATTTATTTTTTTTTTTTGGTTTTGAATTGGCCTTAGCATAGATTTAGACCTCTGGGAAGCATGGGCATCTCCCCATTCTTCCCCCATGCTCTACCGTCCCTTCTACTTCACATTTGTTACCACCGACTACACTGAAAAAAATAGCATACTATCAAAGCCAATCTTAACATTAAACTCAAAGGGAGCCTGGGCATGGAAATCCAGACAAAACAGATAATCTGAACCACTGAAAAAAAATTTGCTGAAAACTTTTAATTCCCAATGATGATTTTTTTTTTCCCCAGTTAGTTCTCAATCTGAGACATAAATTACATTCCTTTGCAACTGCCTGCACCTGTCACTATGCATTTTGTAGATACGTAAGAATGTATTCCCATACACAAGAGAAAAATTATTTTATTATTGATGTTGTGCTGGCCCTTAAGTATTTCAGCAATTTCATGTACAGTGGCACTATTCATGCTGGTAAAGATCACGCTTTCATTATTATTACTGAGATTTCAGGTTAAGGTAGCAGCTTGAGAATAACAGAACAGGAAAAAATATGCCTGAAGTAGTACATTTCCAACCCATCTTCACTGCTGCTGCAGTCTGTTTTAAATCTGTTTTCAGTCAAGCTCTGATTTCACTTGTTAACACAAATAGTTAGTAATTGCTCTTCTTTATTTCATTTTCTATGCTTGAAATAACAATGATACAGATCCTTGTGCATCTTTACGGAATACTCATTGATTCACATATGCTATATAAGATCCTTTAAGTTTTTGCTAAGAGTTTGCAGGTCCTCCATATTTCAAAGTCAAAGATAAGTATGTTGTAATAAAAACATCAATATATCTCATTTTCATTTCCCCACCAGACATATTGACAAATTTTATTCCTTTAAGATTAGCTATACTCAAGACATCAGAAAAAACATCCCATGAAGTCCAAGTTGAATTACTCCATACTACAGGCTGATGTTTCTTTATGACAGAAAGCGTGCATTTATGAACTACCATTTTGTATCATTTTTAATCCACGCCTATATCTGCCCCAAACAAATTATTGGATTAAACTCAGTATGGAAGCTGCATTTTGTAAAGTGACTTGTTATTTCAAATGTTATCCTGGTTATATAAATTATGTTTCTTGATGATGTTTCATAAAATCCTGGTTTTAGAAAACATAGGATGAGTTTGCCCAGTTGAAGAGGATAGCAGCCTGGCTCCAAACATAGTAACTGCTTATTCTCCTAAGATATAATTACAAAAAATACACAGCAAATACTTAAAGTCCATGTTCCTTCATACATTTTACTAAAATTCATGTAGCTACATCTTTTGAAATTACATTAGCAAACTAACTTCATGCGTTTGTACTAGCCTGGTATGTTTGCAAAAAAAAAAAAAAAACCAACAACAACAAAAAAAAACGAATATTTTTCAACAGCGACAGGATTTGTTTGTTGTTTTTAAGGGTATTAATAGCATTAATATAAATTTGAGAGAGTCAGATAAGTAGCTTTGACTCAAAGAGCTTTTAAACTGATGGTTTTCTTCCTTATGTAAAACAGAGAGTCAAAGGCTTACTTTCAGAGTGGAAGGATTTGAAAGTGGGTAATGGTAACAGCAACAAGTCAAAAGTAATATTGATAAACTCACCAGGAAAGGAGAAAACAAATCAGCTTATGAAGAGCTGCATTTTTTTAATTTATATATTTTTCAGGCCTTGCATGCTTTTGTTTTGTTTGTATTAAGTGCCTACACGTATACACTCCACACCTGGTAAGAAAACCTGCTAAAAAACAAACTGTAGGGTTTTTTCCTCACAATGTAAAATAGTTTTTTTATTATTATTTTTGGAATGTAAAGTTCTACCTTGTATCAAGTAAAAACTATCTCAAGAAATACTTAAAACAACTTACTTTGAATATCTGCTTGCGAGATTACATATAACCAAAAAAAACCATACAGTGCAAGATATAAAATGATAATTTGTCAATGCTCAGTTATTGTACAAAATAAATTCCTGGATTAAATGACAGAAAAATATAGAAGACTTATTCGGGGGGCAAATAAGACCAAAACCAAAAAAAAAAAAAAATATTTGNAAAAAAAAAAAAAAAAAGGACAAACCAAAACCAAAGAAAAACAAACCAAACCAAAAACAACCACCTTGTCTACATAAATATGACTCTCCTTAACCATTTCCAAAATTTAATACTTCTTTGGATTATTGATCATCTTCATTTTGCTCTTTATAGGAAGGTTAGTGCAAGTAGCCTGCAAATCATGAAGTGCCAATTATACAAAGACAGAAATAGCAATTTCAATTATATTATCGCTTTGTTACAACTGTGGAGATTAAGAGCCACTATTTTCATAAATTTAGAGGTACAGGATGTGGCTCGGGCTGCATACTCTTCCCCACCACCCTTTTCTTGTGCATAAACAGGATGGAAGGGTGTGATGAGGCAGCAACTTGTCTTGCTGAAGGCTGAGAGACTGGAAAGGTGAGAGCTCAGCACTGGGCCGAGCTGAGCGGTTTTATTCTATATACGCCTGCCATCTCGCAAATAAAGCGAGGGAGAGTGCAAGCAGCCAGTGCTTCAAAGTCTTTACTGGCATTCATCTGCTGAGTGTTTTAAGTGAATGATGCTTTTGTCTTCAATCTCATTCAAAACATGTTTTCTAGCCAGCTCAAGATCTAACCCTCCCATAAGGCAAACACGTCCACAGTGCTGTAGCATGCTCTGGGGTTCATAGGCTGCTTGCAGAGGCAAATTAAGGGAAATACTTGGCTGTAGGAAGAGGTAAAGCAGCTTCTCCCTCCTAAAAACTGCTCCGTGTAGCAGAATACAGAGTAGAGAGAGACAGCAGCACCAGCACGGGAACTTCGTTAGCAATCTAGACCACTTATATGTTCAACCGTAGCTACTGAATGACTGCTAAATGGCATGGTCAGAGGCATGCAAAGCCTCTAAAGCTATCTCTGTACTTATCTTTAATCTCGGGCTAAAGGAATGTGTATGGTTAGCTCCATCCATCGCATTACTTTCACCGCTTTGTCTTACAGAGGCATCGGTTTTTCACCCACGTGTGGAAGAAGTCACCAAAACTATCAAGAGAGGCCACAAAACTTGCAACCCACTCTAACCCTGTGTTCTGTTCCACAATGTTACTGGGAAACCACAGTAAAAATTTAAGACTAGACACTTAAATACAAAATACAGGGTCTCAAATTCATTGCAAAGTGTGATAACTGTCTAATAAAGACCTTTTAGAGACAGGTTTCAATTGTGGAGGATGATTCACAATCCCCTCAGCTTCACAACTCCTTCAAAAGTTTTTAAACACCTTTACAGTGATGTATACTAATGATGCATCAGAGAGCTCATAAAGCTCCGATAAGAAGGAAAAGTCTAGCTGGCAAAAACCTAGTGTAATTGCACATCACTTCAACGCTGATCATCCGAAAGTGCTACTAAAATCTGCACAATAATTCATCAAGAACATTGCATAAGTTTTTTTAATTATTATTTTTTAATTCTGCACCCATCAGTCCTACAGTAATACCAAATATACTTCTAAGAAGAAGGAAAAGCAAAGTATTTCCAACTTCTAAAATGCCATGGTGTGTTACCAGCTGACAGCATGTTTTGTTACAGGTAAGAGCTAGGAGCACAAGCGAGGCACAGGGAAGCAAATAAAATTGCAAGAGAGGCAAGCACGTTATGAGTAATAAAACGTGACACAGTCACAGCACTACAAAGGGCCACAAGGAGACCTACCGTACAAACTTTTTGTGCCAGAAGGCACTTAAGAGATCATGAAAAAAGCATTTCCTTGCATGAAAATTTAAAGACCAATATCCATGCATGACTAGAAGGAGATGTTGGGTTTCCCAGTAGATTTCAGCTGGAATTCTCTGCCTCTATGGAAAAAGCCTTCACACAATAAGGACGAAACCAGCATCCATCAGTAAAAATCAGTTGAGAATATTTGTCTATGCAATCCTATAGGAAAGGCATGATATTTCCTGAGGTTAAAGATGCAGCAAGCTACCACTTTAAAGTTCTGAATTAATTCTTTGCCTTTAAAAAATACCCAGCAAGGTTAATCAAGAATGTTTCTGTGAAGTTTAAGTTCTGTTTTGAAGTTCTGGTTTACCCTTGATCTTCCTCAGACAGACTTGCTGCTTGTCCTTCAGGATTTCTATATTGTTATAACTGGAGCATAAAGATGAAGAAAATAAGCTGGAGTTCACAAATCAGAACAGTGGGTAATGAAGTTAGCGACCCAGTCACACATCAGTCTCTAAGAGACTGGGATTTGGAGGATTTACTTCAATGGTGGAAACACTATAAATACAGCATATTCTCTCTGCTGGATGACTGTTTCTCAGAAGAGCTAAGAGCATTCTTTTAGCAGCCAGTTATTGTTATCTTTTAGCATTAGATTCCCATTTCAGCTCAGCAGGAATAGTTTTGTTATATGCAGCAGGGATAATGCAGGGATAATCACTCCACAAAAGTTAACATAAAGCCACTCCCTATTGAAAAATGTTTATACTTAAGTTTCAATACGCACAATTTCTTGGTGTTTTAGAGGACACTTTTTTTTTTTTTTTTATTAAAAGTAAGGCACACAACATCTTACTTGTTGCAAAGAATCTTTGCCTCATCACCTGTTCAATCAAGCAATTGTATTACAACATTTAATATTAACATCTTTCATTAATCTAAAAGAAACTTATAAACGCTTGGGAAAACTCTGCACTTAGGGCATGTATAAACTCGCTAATGATGTTTCTGCTGCTGAGATGCAGATGAAAAAGACAAGATAAATACAAAACATTCTCAGACATGTCCCTTCCAGGCATAGCTAGTGGTTTAAAAAAAAAAAAAAGGCTAAAAAAAAGTGCAACCTAATGATTTGGATATGACTACAGTGACAAAACTTTGCATATGTCTTTGCTTGAGTTTTTCTTCTCTCTAAAACACTTATCAAGCATGACGAGTAAAACCTTACAATCAACAAAATCAAAAATATCACAGTTAAATCTGGGGAGAGATACTCTTTGTGTATACAGCCTGGAATATTGTGATCAAGTGCACATTCATTGCCTCTTATTCATTTAAACAATATCGTACTTATTAAGAGAGGCCTGGAGTTAAGTCCTACCATCAGATCTTTCCCTCTACATTCCATCACCTTTTTGCAAAACAAGCCACAACAACTAATGTTTGTTCCAGACAGTAGGTGCTACTCACTAATTTGTGGACTCTAATTGCAGACTCCACCATTTTGAAGGAATAAAGATCTACACCCACATCATGTGAATATTTTGAAATTAATGCAAACTATGCAATTTATCATAAACAGCAAACTTTACTGGATGCTATCCAATCCCATTCTCACCAGCACAGCACAAAACTATCCTTACAAAGATTCCATGAGCTCTGAAAACCTTCCACCTATATCCTGTACATAAAGTCTTTGCAATTGACAAGTAAAATGTCCTTTGACTGAAGAAGCATCTTTTCCTCATCCTACAAATTCCATTTAACTTTTAGCTAGTTAAAATTAAAAAATAATTTTGGTTTTCTTTTTTTCCCCTACTTCTTCCTCCTGCTAGAATGCCTCAAAAAAATAAAATAATAATAATAAAAAAAAATACTACAAGCACCATTAAAAAACAAGTTTTTGTTGCTACGCGAATACTAGCGGAAGCCAACACCTAACATGACAAACTGGTTGCATTCATTCTCTGAATTAACAGAGAAATGACAACCAGTTTAGAGATCAGTCCAAGAGCCATCCTGAAGAAAGTTCTCACTTTAGACTGGCAGTGTAATATAATTTCCTCCTCCATGGAATATCCTATTCTAATCTAAAAGAACATAAATTTTACTGCAGAGTTGTGTGCTTTAGGCTAAGACTTAAAATCATCTTGCAACGTCCACACATGCCATCCTATCAGATAAATCCTGCTTCATACAGATACATCCTTACAGGATGGCTACACCATACAACGCATGAAACAGACAAGAAGGCTTTTCTAAGTTTTGCCTCACTTTTCAGATGAAAGTACATTAATACACATAGTTGTGTAAAATTTCCTAGATCTTTAAATACAAGACTTATAAGAAAATAATAAACCTTTATTTTCTAAGAACAGTATTTTCTGAAATGTACAGCCTTAAAGGGTATTAAAATTTAACCTGAATACACAGTTATAAATGTTGTTTCCCTAACAAAAATAGATTTTTATACGTAAGGATGAATTTTTATCCTCTTGAAATTACTATTTTGTAACCATTTTCCTGCCACGGATCAGAATTTCATTAGATATGCTGGGGCTAGCACCTAATTAACAGCATTAGTATTTTGGTTTGGAATAGATTCAACTGCTTTTTTTTTTTTAACTAGTTTTTGTGACACTTGTGTATTTTCATTCTTCCCCACCTGAAGAGCATATAGATATAGTTTAAAAAAAATGCTTGATATTTTTTTTTAAACACAGGCTATTCCTAAAGCAACGAAGTTTAATTTCTTTGAAAATAAGTAGATGCAAAGATGACTGGGGAGATTATGAGACACTATTCTAAAATTTCCCTTTAAACTCCCATTTGCATTGAAGTTTAATCCTTCTTGTTTAATTTGGCATTACTCGTTCCAGATCCTATCTATTTACAGCACATATAAAAAAAATCCACAAAGAAAGACAACCCTCACCCCTACCACCCCAAAAACCTGTCCCATAATTTCTGCAATGATAACAATTCTTCATTAAAAAGAAACAGCAGTTACCTTGATAAAGTTTCAACTTTGCTTGATTCAGGGATTTCTGGTACAGGTCGATGCCTTAATATAAAAGACCGGCTTGCTCTTGGAAATCCTTTCATGGAGTTTTGCGTATAAGAATCATATAAGTCATTGTTTATCATTTCTCCTTTAAACTTAACGAATGGAGAATTTGGCTCACAATCAGATAGATCATCCTCATCTGCAAACATCAGATGTTTGTTTTCACTGTATTTTGTCTCACATGAATGAGCAAATGAAGAAGGAGGATCACAAAATGCCAAACGGCCAGCCAAGTGCTCATCAGTTTGGTATGCAGCAGCTTCTTCCAGTGATGTATCCGGCTGAGTATTCATCTTAATACTTCCACTTAGGCTGACAGCTTTCAGTATGCTGTCTGAATTCTGGTATAAACTAGAAAAATCCAAATTCGTAAAGCCATCATCACTTGCCCCCGATAAGTTTTGCTCTCCAAGTTTGAACCTTTCTTTACCAATGTAAGCTTCAGTAGGAAGTTGTACTGATGATGTTGCAGGTATCAAACCAGCCTCATCTACATTTACATTGCTTACTAGGGAATCCTCATCCAAGAACGAATATTGCTTCTTTTCTAAACCTGCCAAGTCTTTGAGTTTTACGTTTTCATGGAGAAGAGAGTTTCCCTGCATTTTTGAAAGAGCAGTGTCTAACTGCTTAAGTATCCTTCTGCGGTGTCCTGTAGGCAACACTCCCATTTGCTGAAGCACACAATTATTTATGCCCACGCAATCTGTCACAACATTATAGCCATATTCTTTAAAGTTAGGAAGATACTGCCCCAAGTTAATGTTGACCAAGAATTCTTCAATATCAGTGCCATTGCCTGTGGATGACATGATGGCAGCTTCATTCCGAATATTGCCCCTCACGGTCATGTAGAAATATAGTCAAGATGCGTGCATATTCAGTGGCAACAAAGCGCTCTAAATTTGTCGTCAGTCAGCCAATGGAAAATACCAGTTTCTTTGAGACACTTCTTCAAGTTTCTTTAGTTCACACTGATTTTTTTAAAGACTGCAAACCTATGGAAGAAAAAAAGAGTATTAAAAACAACAACAACACCCACTGCATTCAGAAGCCTGGATTCACATTAATCTTGGATAAAATTCTGAAAAACTCCCTGTCATTTGTACACTAATATTTTTTAAATTGTTTAAATGAAAATTTCAAGCAGGATAAACAGCATAACCTCTCCATCCTTTTATCTTCACCTGCACAAAGAGAACAGCAAAATCAAAGTCTTAGCACAAGTAATAGTTTTAAAACATATAATCCTAGTAGTTATAAGATGCAAACCACTTATCTCCACACACACATATTTATACCGTACCTGGATACAAAGGGCAGAAAAAGTGAACTAAGAACAGAGCTGGAACCCAAAGTTTTCCAATTCCCATGCTAGCTCAAATTAACTACAGAGCGTGGCTTCTACTCTTATCTTCTGAGCCTTAAGCTTTTTAGCACAGAAACACATCTTCAATAGGAAAAAGGGAAAAAAATCACTGGCTACAGCATTCTTTGCGAACTATGGGTTCAAGCCACCTTCAACTGAGAGTCCTACTGAACAGGTACCATAACCAATACAACAGTTTGCAAAGGTAGAGCCACTTCTGAGAATGTCTGGAGAGAAAAAAAAAAAAAAGAAAAAAAAGTCATGGCTTAAATTATTTAAAGAACCACAGCCAGCAAGCTGTGGAGGTGATCAAAATATGCCTCACAGATCAGGCCCTTCAAAGAATTGTCGCAAGGGAAAACAGGAAGCAGGTAACTACTAGCTTTTCAACTCTGGCAAGGAAGCAGCTCCCTTGGTCACAGAGGCACAGCCAGAGGCACGTTCTGACCTCCACACTAGGGACCTTCAGTACCTCAAATGCCCAGGACAGTTTCTTCTCAGTATCTTCCAACTCAGCTCTTGCACCCTCCAGATTTCACCCTTTTCAGCTCTTCCTTCCTCCATGGCCTCCAAATTGCTTTTGATTTTGTAAATCATGAGACAGAGAAGCTACCATTCTGAAGGCATTTGAGACAGCCTGAAATCACGTCTTTAAAGAAGGTTTAAGACCAGCAGCAGACAACAGGGTTCTTTTTCTCCTCCCTCTTCCTGTATAAAGAGTAATTTGGCTTCAGGAAAACCTGCTGACTCTGTAGCAGCTGTCCTGGCATGCAGGTACTAGCCTCAAGCAGCCTGGAAAAGAAACAATTTCAGTAGGACAGCGCAGAACTTAAATAGCAACCGGAAAGAGAAGGAATCATACACCCAGAACATACCCAAGGTAGCAGGTATACCTCATTCTTCAAAATATTTCCTGACCAAAAGGATACTACTTACGATCTGGAATTGAAGCTTGAAAGATTGCCTACTTTTATACTGTATCGGTTGCTCCAATAAAGGATAAAACCTCTTCCTGTACAATTCCCCCTAATGCCTTTTGAATAACTAAGTCGTTATTCAGCCAAGCAGTCATAAATAAATCTTTATGCCCTCATTCCCCAAAGACACATACAAATAAATATAAGATTAAAATCATGTACCCCATGGAGCACAATTCTTATCACTATCACTATGAGTGACTGTACTTCAGTATTACTATGAAATAACTAGTTCATTCACTAGAAGTTTTTGCTTGCAGTTTTGTAACTACCTTTTATTACTCCCACACTTTCAGAAAGAGCTAATCAAAAACAAGGAAAAAAAACAAACTTTACACTTACACCATATACGTGCGTGTGCGTGGCATAGTAAGAGGAAAAAACCTGACCAAAGCCCTATTTTTCTGGAAGATGTAAAAAAATAAAATAAAATAAAATAAACACAGCACAATTATTATAAAAGTTCTATTACTTACAAAAACTCTTTGGATTCTTGCCAATGTATTCAACTTCATTTTTGGGGATGTGTTTTTATAGCTTTGATCTCTGTTCACAAGTCTGCCAAGCAGTGACTTACTATCTTCAATACGAGAGGCATTCAATTAAAACTTTTTGGAGAGAGAAGTCTATAGGCTGATCAGATACAGCCTCTCAAGAGATGAAGCCTGTTAGGGGGTGAACTGTCACTGAAAGATTCCCAAATCATTTCAATTCAAACAGGCTTGGATTGAGCTGAACTGATTAACAATCAGCTTTTAGAATAAGAATTAGGTTTAACTTTGTCCTTGCTCAACCTGAGCACATATCTAAACACTCATCGTTCCTTCAAAAATGTAAGGCATCAGCATTTCCTCAAGCTTTTGAGAAGGGGCTTATGTGAAAAGATAAAATTCAACAGTATTGCCTCTCACCCATCTCTAAGCCCCTGAAAAATACATATATAAATACATATTCTGTTAAGAAGTTGAATCTTTTTTTCTTAGTACAGAGTAATTACTACAGCAATTACTAATGTTAGCAAAAAATATCAGGCAGGCACTGTTTGTAAAACAGCATTTCATGTACCCATTATGAAAAAAAAAAAAATACATGCACTCAAGTATATGAAAAAAACACCTCCAGTATTAACATATCAGTTTAAGTATTTCAAAATTGAAGTTGAAATTGGTTATCCCAGCTGTTTCCATCCTCCTTGGTAGTTCTGGGTTTCATGGTGCTGTTTAGGCTGTACCATCCCTGAGGTGTTAGCAGCTATTTTCAGACAGTATCATTATCCCAATCTCTCCACCTTCAGCAGTAACAAAAAAGGCACTTAGGTAAGTAGCTTTTATTTACTTACACACACTCTTTTCTGTATCTAAGTATTGTTTGTTCTACATGCAGTAGCTTTGCCCACACCTTATTCTGGAACACCTCCAGTCCTGTTACTTCAGGAACTCAAATAGCCATGTATTATCAGTTATTTGGATCCTAACCCATCTCTGCACAAACCACAATACAACACACAGGATTACCTAGCACAGAACAAACTTTGTTTCCAAATTTGCAGAACAGCATTTCATTTTGTTGCATATTTTCCAACGTAATACATAGCAGACCAAGAAAGGAAGAAACTGCTCGCTGAGAAGACATTTTGACCACAAAATGCCAGCAATGCTGGGAGCTGAAGCCAAAGCCATTTTTGTTTCCTTAGTCATCTACAGCAGAAGCACTTCTAAAGAAGTGCTATAGATCTGACCTACCTATATGACTCCTTAAATGATACCAACAAGTTCACAGTCACATATTAGTGGATCTGAGGGTTATGTTTATTTTGATTTGAGTGCTCAGATGACTCTTTAAATAACATATAACTAAATAAATCTCACGCAATCGGTGAATTTTTGTATCAAAGGCCAGAAGATAAATACTACGTTTCTTATGTTGCAATGTTTTATCCTTACTACAAGCTTAAGGTCAAAAAGTATACAGAAAAATGGAACTCAAGGATCACCTTATCCAAAATATTAAACTATTTCAAAGTAATAAATATCCATAAAAAAAAGAATGTATTCTTCTCCATAACTTTAATTGTAGAGTAAGTCATTACAAATCCCCCCCAAAAAAAGTTTGCACATTATATATGAAGATGTAGTGCATATATATATATATATGATATATACATATTTATACATTCCACTATGAAAATTTAAGTAAACAGTAGTCTTCAAGGTTAGTTCACATGGTTACATACATCCTGTAAAACAAAACTTTTACTCTCAGCAGCAGGGAAAAATAGATTGTCCCATAGTATTTGACAAAAAATAAGCATAAAAAAGGAAAAAGAAAAATGAGGGAAATTTGATCTTGCTTAAAAAAAAAATTGATTCTTAATGGACGGTCATATCCTCTGTTATAGAATAACCCAGACAAAAGCCAATCATTCAACATGTTCACACAAATGGGGAGAATGCTATAGTGGGTACACGAAATAAAGCTTCTTGGAAGACTCTTGGCTATTCAATTTTACAGAAATAAGCGTACAATGTCCAAAATACTATGTGGAAAAAAAACAGTACAAGGGAATCTGGGCTTCTCTTCCAAGAAAATATGTTTTTGCCATGTGATTAATTGCAATTTGTTTTGCACTTCCTAAGTCTTACATGGGATCATCCAACTTTCTTCCACAGATGTTGCTCATACTCTTTTCAAAATGATTTTCCCATCCTTCCTTTTCCCCTCTTATGGAAGGGGCTTAGACAATGAGGTAGAAGAACTCAGAGTGGCATACCCGTACTTTTTGTTTTGCAGAAAGCAACAGCTATATAGCCCCAAAGAAAACATAACAACACTGCCACAGAAAAAAAAAAAAAAAAACACCATCATTTTCAGGACCCTTCCTCACATGGACAATATGTTCTTGCCTCTAACATTTTTAAAAACTGTACCAACTGATACGGCCTCCATTCCATGATTTTCAAATTGGAAAAGTCTTCAAGACAACACCAACTGGAAGATGCGTCTAGATAAACGAATCTATGCTGAAGCAAGCAAGTAAGCCAACTTTTAATGAAATGCACAAACAGAAGGATACAGCTGAATATAGAAATACTCAACTGAGCGTTTCTCATTACTCAAACGAGACTTCCTTTTTCCTTCTTCAGAACACTACTGGTACCAGCCTAGAGAAATCTTTAGAAGTGTATGGCAAGCCAATCACACTTTCAGTGATCAGTTCAACAAATACAAGGAAGTTCAGGCTTGCTCCTAGCTTCTGCTAAACTACATACTAGATTAAGTTCTAAATAAACAGGGGAAAAAAAAGAAAAAAGAAAAAAGAAGAAAGAAAACAACTACCCTAGGACTTACCAAGGAGCAGAATGAAATCTGCTGGTAGTGAATTTCATCTTCCCATTGCACTTGGCTACATACAAATTGATAAGATTAGCAGGCTTAGAAAGCATTGTAGATCATCACAGATATTTCCAAAAATCTACATAATGCAATCAGCATACTGACTGCAGACTCAAAATATAAAACTCTGAAGAGACCATTTTAAAGGCGTTACTTTTGAATTAGCATTTGGGTCAACACAGAGCAAGGTAACCAATGGCAACGATTCAATTAGAACTGTTCCTTCTCCAAAAGCAACGAAGTTACTTAGTTCAACATACGGGATGATTATGAAATACTTTCAAGCACATCCCCTGTTAAAAATGTTTCCTTGTTCTTTTTGATTTCAGAATACTTCTCTTTCAGAGAAAAGTTCAGCCATCTTCCCTACTTCGGAGCCAAACCTCACACTGCAAGAAATTCCAGTGGAACAACTTGCAGAACAGTCTCCGGAGTCAGGAACTGCATGGCATGAATAAGCAAACCGAAGGTGGAATGGGCTGGGTACACTTCAGCAAGTCGCTGTGGCAATGCTCGGGTGCCATGTCACACGCTCTGTCTCTTCCATCAGTAAGGGCATCCTGGTGCCTCTGCCACCTTCCCAAAGTGAGCTTCATTCACGTGCCGGTAAAATTCCCAGGAGTACACCGGCAGCTATCAAGAAGCCCGTGTCTAACTTCACAAAAGCTACTCACAGAGTAAATAAATGTACAGTAATAAAGCAGTACGACACTTACAGACCGTTAAAATGATTAAGCTGAAGAGCAGACAGGAGGAAAAGCGCACGCCGCGCTCCCTACCTGCCGAGGAGCTGCTTCTTGTCGGATCCCAACTTTCGCCCCCGACACCCACCCGAGACGTGTCCCCGCACCGAGCCGCCCGCCCGGCCCCGGCTCTCTCCAGCGGCGCGGGTTGCGCTGGCTGCTGC
>VXAA01006794.1:12068-32742 GCA_013399115.1 Anseranas semipalmata | reverse complement strand
AGAGAGAGAGAGAGAGACAATTCAGTTTTTATTTAAAACACAAATCACCTTCTGTGTCTCTCTATGATCACCCAGTGAATCTGATGTTTAAAATAAAAAAAAAAAGAGTTGATCACTTCCATTTTTTTCTTGCTAGGTGCTTACTTGACTGGAGTGAAGTAATAATAACAAGTGATAATGTGTTAGTTAAATATTGACACCATGTTGACTTGCAAAGCCTGTTTCTGTGCAGGAATCTGTAGGAACAGCTGTTGGGCTCCCTTCCTCAACCAAATTGCTCAATAGCTTTTCTGACATCAAAGTTTGCACACTTTGCCATATATTTAGAAAAAAAAGTTTTTCATTTGTTTTTTTTTTTTTTTTTTTTTTTCTTCTGTTATCAGTTGTGGTTATCTAAACACTAACTGAGCTGCAATTTTTCTCACTGGAGCTCCAGTCAGCCCCATCACTGCAGCATAGTTAAATAGTTTAACCAGCTAAGTAATTACAGGTATCACAGAATTTCCTGCCTCTCATCAGAAGCCTCTGGGAGTGCTGGGGAAGAGGGAGATGCACTACTTGGGTTGTTAACATGCCTGTCTATTTGTGACCAAGAAAGCCCAGCACTGATCTATGCAAGCACAGATTCAGTCTGGTGTTCTATTACATTGTACAAACTGATACTGTGAACAAGGTTTCTTGAGGTGGTGATTTGAGAGAGTTTGGACAGATGGGTTCAGAGAAGATGTTAAAATAAAGCTCCCTTCATATCGGTATGTGATGGCTGACAATGCTGTGTGGATAAATATAATTTATTATCACTTTGGATTGTAATCTTTCTATTGGATCAGCTATTAGTCTGAGTATCTGGAGATGAGCTAGAACCAAAATAAGCTAGGCAATTTGTCCAGACATCTGCTGGTAATGACTGACAAGCAAGTTAAATCAGTCTGTTAGGTACCTAGAAATGTGTAATTCATATGCTTGACAACTCAAAGTTTTTTAAGAAATAAAAAATTTTTTTTTTTTTTTTTTTTTTCTTCTAAGTAGTCACTAGTCCTTCCAAAGTATAGAGGGAAAACTGTAAAAAAGCCAGGAGGGCTTAGAATAAAAGACATTTAGGGGAATGAAAAATGTTCTCTGCACTTGTTTTGTTGTTGAGGCTCTCATTACCCATCTCTGAGGACAAGCAGTTGGCAATTGTACTTTATAGATGGAATGGCTTTAGTGTGCATGCAGCTGTGTACATTTTTGACACAAAAGTGTGCCAGCTTGTATATGTCAGTCAGCAGATAGATACTTCTTGGTCCATGTGTGATCACCCACTGCTAATCCAGAAAAAGATAGATCAGTTTATTCATTGCTGATAAATGCAGTTGTCCTCACTACCTTCCCAGCTGGTCTTACACTCCAAAGGTGCAAGTAATAGGTGCAGATGTATTATCTGGGAAATTTTCCAAATTCATATTTTAAAAAAAAGTTAGGCAATAAACACTGGCTACACTAAGCGGCATCTTTCTGTCTGTAACAACGCCTCCAGCTGCACAGGAGGATGTGCTCTGAGTACGCCCTACATGAGAGGAAGTCAGGTGAAGAAAAGGATTGTTTCTTCTAGAACTGTCCACAAGCAACTTCATAGTTCCTCAAACTGTAAAGAAATTTTAGGCATCTGTAATGTCATTTCACTGAAGGTGCAGATTTTATTTTTAATACTTATTTGTATCACTTGATGTTCTTAGAGACAGCAGCACTCGTATCTAGCAAAATACCACCCGACAAAGGAACTGTTAACGTTCTCATTTTGGCTAAGGAACTCATCTGTCCCCTATCACTCTGAAGACTAGGATATTCAGGTGTTTGTCTTTGTATCTTCCCCATGAGACAGCAAAGTGCTATCATTCTGATTTTATAGATGAGGAACTGAAGTGTGCAGAGTGAGGCCCAGATCCCAATGTATAGTTGGGAACTCCAATCCATTGATTTTAATTGAGGTTTGATGTTTAATTGCCTCTGAATATGGGCCCAAGTGGACCACTCAGGGCCTGCAGGAAGTCCACGGTGGAAAAGAGATTTAAATCAAGGTTTCCAAAAACTTTAGTTTGTTCCCTAAACATGGGGCCTGCTTTCCTTTCAGCCAAAGTTCTTTAATCATCAGTGATTGATAGTGTCTTGCATTTTTTGTCTGCCAGACCAATTATAAGACAATTATAAGAAGGACAAAACAGGAGAAGTAGTACATTAATTGGGTATGTCTGCAAGAATACCATATCTCTGTAGTACCACACATTATTTCTCTTTGTAAAAGAGGAAATCATAGATGCTTTTTTTTTTTCCTGATGCAAATTTGCTCGAAGCAACATGGCTAACATGCGTGCTCTACCTGAAGAATTTCACCAATTCTGAAACCTGATCCTTATGTTTAAATTCAACACAACAGTAACACAATAAAAGGAAAACTGACTTCTTTACTCTCAGCATTTAGAAGCTGGCTAAAGTGAAAGGATTACACTTTCAAAGCACCTTGCTGGAGGAACTCTTATTTGGGGTATTCTTTTAGGCATCATTTTCAGAAGGCTAAATGAAGAAGTCCATTTACACACAAAGCAGTTCGCATTCTACTTAATGCTGGAGTTTATGCTTAAAAGGCCCTCTAGAACTGGCCAGAAGGTTTTACAACTTAGCTATTTTGTGTGGTTTGCTTTAGTAGTACAGGTTGTGTGAAGCAGCTGTTGGTCTGGAGTCTAAATGCTGCAGAAGCATTGTTCTGTTTGTGTCAATGATTCTCTAGTGGTAAAGGGAAGCACCGTATGTCTTATACAGGGTGCAGAAAGACATCTGAAAGAACTTTAAAAAATAGAGTGTCTGATTATCTTTTAAATTCAAATTATACTTGTATTACTCCTTTAATGACTGAGTCTAATGTCCAGGTCCAGAAAAACCTGAGGATGAAGGTAACGAGCATGATGTTATGTTAACCTACCTTTCTTTGCTAACAGATGGATGAGTTGTAGAATAGTCTTCTGTGCAGGAAAGTTAGTGTCTTCATCTGCTTTCAAGCAGAGGTGTACCAAGGCTCACAGTAAGATCCATTGAGATTGTCGAATACAGTCCATGGAAAGCAGCATACTGAACTGCTGAAGTGTGTATGTCTCTGTTAATATCAGCAACTAGCCAACAGATACATTTATGAAGAGAGTTCTTCCTCTCAAACCTCTTTTGCTCTTTGGTTGAGGGTCAGGACTTGAGGTGCATGAACAGATCAAATAAAAAACAATGTATGAAGGATAACCTGTGTAAATGAATCCTGCTTAGGATCATGTTTGGTTCTAATGTGAGGCACTACCTTCTGTTCAGGTTTCATAATGCATAAATGTCTTTTGAGGGTAGGCAACTTCATGCCTACAACATGACTCCCTGAGAAAGCACATGTGCACCCTATTGACTATATTGATGGATACTTTGCAATTTTACAGAAATAGTGCCACTGTTTTTTTAAACTTTGCAGAAAATCCTGTCAAAAAATGCAGTAGTCTTTTCTATAGCAAGTATACTGGATTAAGCCCCTAAGGACAGATAAAAGGAAGAATATTTAGTTTCCAGAATTTATTGAGCAAGTAGATAACAGACTACTTAGTTCTTTCAAAGCCAAATAACTTCTGGGCCCAAAGAGCAACTCACTTTAAGGCTACAATTTGAACTCAGAATATCTGGGATACAATGACATCTGAGCTAGGAGTTTCAGGACTACAACTTAGTTGTCTAAAGTACAGCCATGGACTGCACATATCCCTTTTTGAATCTTTCCTCTGATTGAGCCATTGCAAGGGAGAAAGTCTGTAGCAGAACTGATGGGATAGGGCCTGTTATAGTTATAAAGGATGGAAATTGCTAACAGTTGGACACATGAGTGAATGAGAAAGCTCCTCGGACTCCCTGCTACAGAGGTAGTAGGTCTCCAAGTGTGTCTTGCCTGCAATATGAACTCTTTGCCAACCTCTACATGATGCAAATTCAGCTCTGTAATGATTGGGAAATAACTGTATGAGGTAAGATATTCATATATTCAGCATTACAAGTAGAGCTTTTTACAATGACATTTCTAGTGTCATGAAGTGGCCTTAAAAATGTGTATTTTTAAAAAAAA
The DNA here is from genome assembly GCA_013399115.1 of Anseranas semipalmata. Taxonomy (NCBI): domain Eukaryota; kingdom Metazoa; phylum Chordata; class Aves; order Anseriformes; family Anseranatidae; genus Anseranas; species Anseranas semipalmata. The sequence goes on along the minus strand of VXAA01006794.1, from coordinate 28,619 downwards.
TACACGTGTGCTAGTGTTTTTACTGCCAAATTCTGAGTCAGATACACGTACATTTCTCAGAGTGGAGGAATGTTTCCAGAAACGATGTTTCGTAATGAGTTTGCCATGGAACATTGCACAAGCATCGTTTTCATTTGATCTGACCAAAAGTGTTGAGAATGGCTGTGGTCATTCAGTGTTTGGTCTCCACGTAGCTCTTCATCAGAGTGAACTCTCTCTGCAGTAATGTAAAACAAATTCCACTCCATATAATCTTGAGCAAACATTTCATAGTTAGTGGAAGACCCATATATTTTCATTAGCATATGGAGCCAAGTAAACAGGCCTTTTCCAGCATCCCAGGAGCAGCTTATGGAATGCATTATGACTGAAGACTAAGAAAAGGAACATGATTGGAGGTTTAAAAACAACATAAGAGGAAAGGCTAAATAAATTGGGGTTAAGAAAAATAAAGACTAAAAGGAGATGTGATAGTGGTCTTAAAGTATATAAAAATATGTAGTTTAAAAGAAGAGAATGAACTTTTCTCCCTGTCTACTGTGAGTAAAGGAGCAATGGACTCATAAGAAGCTAAGATGTAGCAAGAGAGCATTGTCTTCTCAAAACAATTTTTTTCTAAAAGACTCAGGCTAGTTGAGTAAAGGAATAGATTTTTGTGAGAAAAAAATTGAAAGCTGTGGCATGGGAGATGTTAAAGAATAGTTGGATGAGCATCTCCCAGGAATAACCTAGGTAAAATTGGTTCTGCTTTGGAGTAAATGGGTTGATTTTGTGACCTCTAAGAATGTTCTCCAAACCTATATCCTATTATAAACTCAGATTAACCCAGTGAAGCTGGAAATGATGTTGAATTTCACAAGTTCCTGCCAGCCCCTTTCTCCATCCTGTCACGATTCCTCTGAATTGCAGTGTATCAACTGTAGCCCTCAATTTTTTGTCATGTGCAAACTCTTTGAGAGTATACTCCTCCCCATCACCCAGGATTCATTTTAATGAATAAAGCTGTTAAACAGAATTAGTACCAGTGCCACTCTCTCAGGAATGCTGCCCATTGGACTTTGTGCCACTTGTCACAAGCCTTTGAGTCCTGCTCTTTAGCCAGTTTTTTACCCACTTTCATAGTCCACCTATAATCCATCTATTTCTCCAGCCTGATGGCAAGGATACTGTGGGAAACCATGTTGAAGCCCTTGCTAAAACCATGGTGTACCACACTGATTGCTCTTCCCCTTGGCTGCTGAGCCAGTCCTTTCATCACAGAAGGCGATCAGGCTGGTCAGGGACAATTTGTGCTTAGTAAGTCCACGTTGGCTTTTCCCAGGTGTCGTGTTGTCCTTTTGTGTGCCTGAATATGACCTCCATGAAGATTTGCTTCACGGTGTCCCTGGGGACAAAGGTTAGGCTGACAAGAGCCTGTGGTTTCCCTGATCTATAGGCACAACTTTACAGCAAATGCTATTTGATTTGTTTGCTTTGGTCTTACCCTAAAAAATGAAGAGAACTGGAAAAGAAAGAGAGAAATTGACCTTTTGCTTAGTTTGGCTTTATGTATTCTTTGTTTCTCTGCTGGCATTTTTTCCTTGCATAGTAAGCCTTTTAAAAAACATCTTTTTTTCACAGAATCACAGAATCGTTTAGGTTGGAAGAGACCTGCAAGATCGCGTAGTCTAACCGATGACCTAACACTACCAAGCCCTCCACTAGACCATGTCACTAAGCTCTACATCTAAATGTCTTTTAAATACATCCAGGGATGGTGACTCAACCACTTCCCTGGGCAGCCTGTTCCAATATTCCAACCCTTTCAGTGAAGAAGTTTTTCCTAATATCCAACCTAAACCTCCCCTGATGCAACTTTAGCCCATTTCCCCTCATCCTATCACCTGGCACATGGGAGAAGAGACCAATCCCCACCTCACTACAGCCTCCTTTAAGGTACCTGTAGAGAGCGATAAGGTTGCCCCCAAGCCTCCTCTCCTCCAGGCTAAACAACCCCAGCTCCCTCAGCTGCTCCTCGTAGGACTTGTTCTCCAGACCCCTCACCAGCTTCATTGCCCTTCTTTGGACACACTCCAGCACCTCGATGTCCTTCCTGTAGTGAGGGGCCCAAAACTGAACACAGTGCTCAAGGTGCGGCCTCACCAGAGCCGAGTATTTATTTCATTATGTTGAACTGAAGAAAGTAAACAAGGTTTTCTGGGGGGAAAACTATTAGAAAAGAGATTCTTACACCAAGTTGTCGAATACTGAGAGAGAAAGGAAGAGAGAGCACTGTGTTAGCTGGCTTGGGGAACACACTTTGTATCTCAAGGAACTTTTGATAATGCCACTCATTTTTCAGACTGTTTTATTAAATCATGCGCTAAAGAGCTCTTGGAACAAGAATTTTATTGCTTCCTTTTTATCTAGGATGCTGCCACAGAACTTCTCCTTAGACTTTCTTTTAATTTTTATGCCAAATTCATACATTTTCTCCTCTTGTCTTCACAAAATGATGGTTTGAACCCATGTCTTCATCTTCAGTGAAAGAAAGAAAGTAAGATAAAGATCTTCTGTATAACTGTGAAGTGGCTGGCTTCAGTAAAAAGGGGAGCCATCCTTTTTTCTGCCTGAACAGCCTGAGAACTGTTTGCACAGACATTTTAGCTAGGATTTAGTCCTAGTATTTCACATGAATTCACAGTTTCATCTTGAAAAACATTCCTTTCTTCCTTCCTTCCTTCCTTCCTTCCGAGTCCCAAGAAGATAGGGAGAGAGAAGAGCTGTGTCTGGAGAAAAAGGAGTGATCCAGCACAACAAAGTGAACTGTGCTGCTTTATGAACAAAACATCTTAAAACATTTTCTAACGTGCACAACAGGGACTTAGGCAGCAAATAAGCGAAGCTGATGCTGACCTTGCCAGTGTTACAGGGGTAATATTTTCAGTAAGATGAACTGGTTTTGTTAGGCATGGACATACTTTCTATCAGTATCAAGTATCTGCTTTTTCCATCTTTTTTATTGTAAAAAAGATTTATTGAACCACTAGAGAAAAAAAAAAAGATTTTCCCCTTCTGTATGGTTTCTCATATTTACCTTTTGCAGTTTAACAGATTGACTATGCAGCACAAGCTTTGGCATACAATTGCAAATTTTTTTTTGCATCTTCTTGACTTTAGTGCCAAAGCACATTTTTGCCAGTGTTGTGTGACATTCTGCACTGTGTGGTTAAAAACAATTTTTTCTGCTTGTGCACGTGAACTTTCAGAGCATGTAGTAGTGCCAACTGTACAAGTTGTAAAAGCAGTGGCTTTTCTATTGTTATATTGAGCTCCCAGAGGAAAAACCCGTTGTCAGACTATATCATAGTTTCAGCTGTTTGTGCAAAACCAGTTACAGAATTGAGTCTTTTGATTATCCTAAACATACTGCACAACCTGTACTCCATAAAATAGCAGTTCTACCCCTTTTGTCACAACTCTAGTTGTGTTTCTGTTGATTTTTGTGCAAACACGATTCATTATTTTGAAATGTAGTGGACATTCTCTCTGTAGGTGACAAAACTAAGAATTAGCTCAAGAAAAGCTTTTTATCCATTAGTTCGAAGCACATGTGTTTAGTCAAGGGTAGTAAGAACAGTTACCAAGTTTGTATTTTTTATAAGCTAATCTGAGAGTGTTACTGTTTATATACTAAGCTATTTTATACAAGGTGAATTTCCACATGTGAAGCATACCTGTATATTTGGTGTTTCTTTTTCTTGCTCATCGCCAAACAAAATACCGATAGGATGTGGTGTAGGAACTCTGTATAGTAGTCTGCACAAAGAATACTTATTGAATTTAATGAGTGACTGTGGAATAAATTATTTTTTGTTTTAGCATCTAGTCTGGCCTTTGTTCAGTAAGAATGGAGTTCTTACACATTAGTTCAGCTCGCAGAAGAAGCCAAATGTGGGATTATATTCTGTATTTACAAGGATGAAGAAAGGGAGGAGAGAGTTCAAGGAGACTTTTCATTCTCTCTGCCTCCTCTGTGTGCAGCAAGGATAGTGGGTGTCCTCATGTATGTCTCTGAAAATAAACAGTTATGGAAGTGCTTCAGGCATAACATCTTCTGGGATCCCTTTTGTGACCTCTGTGCAGTGCGCCTCTAAGAAACGGTGCAAGATGGAGGGATTTGTTGGAAGGGAGATTTGGGAAAATAAACATTGATGAAAATAAAAAATGTAAAGAAAAAGCTAGAAGGTAGAAACTGTACAAATACAGGAAGTTTATTAAAAAGTGCCAAGCATCTCCTGGAAATTTTGAATGTGAGAGATTCATGTACAATGTGTTAGATGGAGACTCCTTTTGTTTAGCTAAGACTACGTTGTTAAAGCAAGGACTGAAATTGTACAGATCAAAGAAGGAACTTGAAGCTGGTTTGAGTGTAGAAAATGGCAGTTCAATGGATGTTCATCTTTTACAGTGAATACATGAATACTTCTGGAAATTCTTCATCTCAAATACCTGATGGAGCAGAGACAGGTGAAAGAAAACAATTTTCCAATGATTTTCATTTGCTAGTGCAATTGCAGGTCTTCCACACTACTGCTTCAGTACCTTGTAAGATTTTTGTGGGATTCTTATGTGCAAGTATAATTGAACTTGTAGCCCAAATCATTTTTTAAGAGAGGGACTAGATAAATATTCCTGTATCTTAAATGTTAAATAATTGTAAAATTTCTGATGTATTTTATTTCTGAATTCTTATGGTTTATGTTTGTGCTAGGGTCAGAAGGCAGTAACAATGACACTTGGTCAAGATTTTAGTCTAGACTAATAATGCTAAATCCTCTTTATCTTGTGTTTTTAGCGCTACAGTTATACTACATCTGTTTGGAAAATATTGGCTAGTCCAAGGCAGGATTGCAGGAATTCTATTTTTGATGGTGCCTCTCTCTTCAAAGTTCTTCCATATTTCTAAATGATAGATAAATCTTGTCAAATTTCTTCCTCACCCTTTAAAGTGCCATAACATTGAGGAAAAGCATGTTTCTTAACAATCTGAAGAAAGGCTTCTGTATACAGACAAAAGGACCCTAATTTACAAGAGGATACTCAGTGATGTGAAGGGATGCAGTATGACAAGCTCTTGTATGTGTTAGGTTATTTATTTATTTATTTTGAGGACCTTCATGTGGACAGGCACAGGAAGAATGTTATCTGTTCTTCCTATTCTGGGATTCTATGGAAAATATTCACAAAGGTTAAGCAAGGAGAGGTATAGTACCATACTGGCTGGTAAGAGACTTCCTGTGAAATTAATGCTTTCTGGCCCATATTTGGCCTTTATTACTTATTTTATTTCTGGAAAGGGTTATTTCGTCTGATGATTTGAGACGTTGCATTTGACTGATACTGAGCTTTTAAATTATGCTTGCTTTTAAGATGTGAATTCCTTCCCATATTGTGTTTTTAAATGGTGAAGAAGCAACTACTGAATTATGTGCTGACTAAAAGTGTGTGAAAAGTCATGCATTGATTATGATTGCATTGTGGATTTGATCAGGAAATTTTCATAATAATAATATAAGGAAGTTTTTCACCTTCTAATTGATTTCCAGGGTGATTAAATTAAGACCTCATCCAAGTATGACTGTCCTTATCAATTACTGGTAGAACAGAGAAATTAAAGGATTAAAAATTTACGTGTGTTAAGAATCGGTATTTAAGGTCTAGTATCAATCAGATCATAGGCTGAGTAATGCCATTACAACAAAAGTATCATTCAGGATTAGACTGTGGTACTTTGGAGAAAAAAAAAAAGGCTGTCTGCATTAGTACATATGTGAAAAAATAAGATTGCAAAATGGAACATCTATAACTTAGGAAATTGAGTTTAAATAAGCTGCACAAACTTAATTTAGCATTGTTATCCTTGTGTTATGATTGCATGTAATCATTTAATTAAAAACGAGTTCATCCACAGGTTTGGTGTATGGTATGGACCAGCTATTCCCTTTAAAAAATTCTTACTGGTCTGTATATGGTTTGTTATCTGTCTCACTGTACATATCTAATTAGTAAGTGCAGAGCTTTAAATTTTTTCTTGTTCTATTTTCACTGGTGTATTCTGAGTACTTTATAATCATTGATATTCAGCTTTACAACACTATTAGTTTTGTATTATGAATGGGGACTTTGGGTAAATTGAAAAGAGGACTGAATGTCAGAGAATTCTTGCTAATTTTGAGTGCTCAATTTTACATAGATAGGACCCAAGATTTCAGAGTAGTTTCTATGTTGACCTCTGTTCACTCAGGAACCCTTAAAGCTTCCACAGATCTCTGTGGGGTGTTTAAATGCAAGCACTCAAGGAAGTGAAGAATCATGGATTCATAGAATGGTTTGGGTTGGAAGGAATCACAGAGTCACAGAATGTTAGGGATTGGAAGGGACCTTGAAAGATCATCTAGTCCAATTGCCCTGCTGGAGCAGGAACACCTAGATCAGGTCACACAGGAACCTTGAAGATCATCTAGTTTCAAGACCCTGCCAAGGGCAGGGACACCTTCCACCAGATCAGGTTGCTCAAAGCCATAGAAGAGTGCATAACAAGTGAATAACAGAAAAGTTTGGCTTAAGTGACTTGCCTCACATTGCACAAGAACTTCATGGCAGAGGCAGGGACAGATTCCTCCAGAGTGACATTGAACCACACTAGCTATGAAACTGTCCGTTCACTTTTTATATTCCCCTTCCTCTTTCATTAAACATCCTCAGAGCACTACATCAAATAAGACAGGCTTCTGTGCACAAAATCCTTATTTGCCACATGAATTCTGTTTTAGTTGCTGAACATCATAAAATCCTTGAGGCAGATATCTTATGGGAAATGTGTGTTTGTATAATTGTAGACTATGTCATTATTCATCCTCTATTTGTGTGTGCATTAATTTTTTGCAGACAATTTTAGTTTTATTTTATTTCGTAAATTTTGTGGGTTTATGTTTACAGTCCTAATGTTGTCTGAAGAGTTACTCTGAGTAATAACAAAGAAAAAAAAGCAGTGACATAGGAGAATCCCAGGCATATCCATCATAAGGAGCATTGCTGACTAACACAGATGTCAGTAGGTAAAAATCTTTAATATTCATGAAATCTCCTTCTGATCTGAACCATTAGAGACACTGACTGCTGCACTAGAAGATCATCTGTATGTGAAGTCATCAATATAAAGGATAGATTACATGCTTTTTCACTGTATTCTGTGTATACTAGCAAGCTATTTTCTCAACCGGATTTGTAAGGACAGTTTTTACTAGTGACTATAGGTCCTCTTGTTTTTCTATTTCATTTCCCTATTGCTTTCCAGTTTCTCTTTTTTTTTTTCTTCCCCATCCTTTTCATGTTTTGACAATATCCATGATATGTTTGTTTGTTTTTCTTTCTTTCTCTTTTTTTTTTTTTTCCTGGTTTGATCGTTATAATGTCTTTGGTCTTCTTCCTTTTGTGTTCTTCAAGGTGTTGTCATCTTTTTCTTCATACTGGCAGGCACCAAATGGGAGAAAATTAAGAGCCCAAGAGCAAGACTCTTCACCTTCCTTTCTAGTGCCTAGCACACCGTCAAGATTTGGTGGCTGGGACCAAGTTCATGAAAGATCCTTCTTAGCCATGTCTCTGATTCACAAAAAGAGGGAGCCANNNNTTTTGATTAAAAAAAAAAGGGAGCCAAAAAAAAAAAAAAAAAAAAACAAAACCACTTAAAAACTTATGTTGCTTAAAAATGAAAGAATAATTTAAATTAATTCTTCAAAGTGGTAATGAAAGAGTATTTGGCATGAAGCAAACATGGTTATAAAACATTTTCTTATCTTTCTCTTAAAAGAATATATTTTAGAAAAAAATCTTGTGTAATACTGTTGTTAGGGAGCTGGGAGGTAAACTCAGCAGTAAATGTTGCTGCCATTCCAATTTGCAGCCGCTGGGAAGGAAGTTTTTTCTGCACCTGAAGGCTAGCGATTCGTTTAATAAATACAATGACTTGAAGACTATGCTGAAGTTGCAGCATTTTAGTTTGACTAAGTCTTTGTTAGTTATCTTATTTATACACATTGTCCAAAGATTGTAGTAAGTTTTGTCACTGGACGGGATCCTCAGGAAACAACATACAATGTTTTTGTGAGAAAGCACGTCTTTCTAGTCTCAAGTTACTTGCTAGTGTTTTTCTTCAGTAAGAGTATATTTTAAAAAATGAACTAAAGAGCATAAAGGTACTTGATTAGGTGCTAGTTATATGTAGTTTGTTAACTTGACTTCTGAAGTGTAATCCAGTTCTTTGGAGTTGGGACTGTACAAGGCTGTCTTTTTCAAATCTGAAAACACATACCTATAAATCCAATTATTTTTCAAGATACTTTTGCAGATGAGATGGAATTACACATTTCCAGAGTTCCTATCTTTTCTCAAGCTATTCATACTTTCTATGAAATGCACTGGAATTGATAGATGGTCTCTAAAGCAAATGTAGATGGACAAAATTATTACCTTAAAGAGCACTGCAGTATAGTGACTGAGAATTCAGAAATCAACTGCTAGCATAGCTATTAGAATGAAAATGTAAGCCTGCCAAATAATGTTGTTCTGGTATGAGGACAATTTAATTTGGGTGACAGAAATGTCCTATACTAAATTACTGGAGGATTCATTGAGCTCAATAGTGAATTGTTGCATGACTTTTTTTTTTTTTTTTAATTTAAAGAGATTCTAGAGAATGATATACTGTATTGTATAAAAATCTCAAAAAGTAACTAACTCTGTATACACCCAAAATGAGGTTTGACTGAAAGTAGTTAGATCTGTGCTTACTGACTTAAGATCTATAATACCTTAAGATTAATTGGGAGCATAAGTGGAGAAGCCGACAACCTGGAACCTTGACTTCTTAAAATTGCTGACCCAATTACTGCTAAGCCCTTTGCTGACATGTTAATATGTCTCTAAACTGGTAAATCACGGCCATTTCGGTGTGTGCTAGAGTTGGTCCATCAGATGGAAGGAGATGTAAGTTTAATTTAAATAATTATTGACCTATTATGACCTTTTCATTTCACTTGTACTGCTCCTCTTGAGGTAAGCAATTATATTTTTATAGTGTTGGATGGTAATCAATGTACAGGAGCTATCTTTATTGATTTAAGTAAGGCCTTTGATCTGGTAATCACTAACTATTGCTATCTAGGCTGGCCTTAACTATATTGGATATTACTACAGTTATTTGGTTTTAAAATATGCAGAATTGAGAATTTTATTAAGATGTTGCAAGCAAAGTCAGTATTCTTTGAAAATCCATAAGATTCCATTTCATAATCTTCATTAGCAATTGGAAACAGATAATTTTATACAATACATGACAATTTTTAGCTTGTAATTAAGTTTTAGTTCTGCAACCTGACTTTTTTAAATGAAGCAAGTGGTCCTTTTGTGGTCAGTTTACAAGGTGGGGAAAACCTGAATTTCCTTTATTTGTTTATTTGCTCCCCATTTTGGACATTTTTGGGAGAAAGGTTTGGTTCCTTGGTTAGTTTTTGAAGTCTGTTTTATACTGTGAATTTGGAGTTGGTTGGCTGGAGACAGAATTACTCATCTTTGATGATGAAAATTTGTTTTGTATTTCTGTTCTGAGCAGAAAAATCACAGAAACTGATCTGAAAGTCTTATTCTTACCTCTTTTTTTAACCAATTTGCATATTTTGCACATGCATTTTGTGCAACTTTTTTAGCCAACAGTCATTTCAATATACTGGATAAGAATACTAATTGAAATATTAGACCTTTATCATAGTTTGTAAGTGGTACCTGAGTATCTTCCAAAGCACAGTCATACTCACCACTAATTTGTTCTCCCCTTTTTATTCACTCATCATGCACCTTCTTTTTTACCTCTTCCTTGACTTTCTTCTCTGGACATATTTGTCTCTGTTTTTCTCTCTTCTGTATTAACAAATGACTTTGGAAAGCCTGAATATATGTGGATTTAAACTGTCCTTAGAAGGTTGTGAAATTTGTGATCATTTTGATCAGCTCCTCTAATGAGTTCCAGAGCCTTTATCCTTCTTGCAGAAGGACTTCAGTCTTGTGCTGGTGAGCCTTGAAACTAACGGTGGTTGTTCAGAGAGGTCACCAACATAATGAGAAGGGCACTCTTGAGATATCTTAAACCACTTCCATGGATGGCCATGAAGATTAATATTGGGACCTTACATTTGACCTAATATTCTGTGGAGACTCTGTGTAGTGTGCAGAGCAAATAGGATGATGTGCTCATGGCAGAGAGTATAAATAAAGCTACTGCACTCTGTTTTTTTTTTTTTTTTTTGGCAAGCTAAAATATTGCATCTTGTTCTTGCTTAAGGTCAGGATGGTGCGAGTTAATCTGACCAGGTGCATGCCTGAGAAGCTGTGGCATAAAGTCCTTGCTAATCATAGGTGGAAAAAGGCAGGTTTTGTTTGCTCTGTCTCTGCAGCCTGTGCTGAAATGACTGAAACTTGGTGTTTGGAACTGCGTTCATGAAGAAACTGATGATACGGTCAAACTGCCAATTAAGTACAGTAAAGTTCTTTCCAGTCTCCACATTTTGTGATCCCATTACCTGTAAGACCTTTAAGACTGTTATTTTGAAATCATTTATTCTTTCTTCTTTTGTCTATTGACAAGGCATTTTATTCTTTCATTTCACATTTGTTCTGTTTGGAGTTTATGTCCTGTTATTTGTTTGCAATTTCAGAATTCTTCTGTTAGTCACCACTCTATTTTTATTTTTTTATTATGTTTCATATTGCTAATAGGTGCAAGCATTCACTGCTACAGTTAGCTTAAACCCAACCTTGTTCAGTCACGCTCACAATTTTTTTTTGTGTCGGTCAAAATCTAAATGAGATGGTAACCAAAGGCTGGGAATGATCATCAGGCTTGGAAGTTTTACTGTAAGCCTTATCATGATCCCATTTTAGGACTACAGGAGTTCAGAGTGGAGTGGCAGATATACATGTGTGGATCTTTTTATCTCCAGATGCTTACAATAGGAGTGTGTTCTAACATAGCATTTGATTTTAAAATAGTGTGGGTACTGAAGTAAATAGAATCCCCCTCTGCCCCTGTGGTAAAGAAAAAAATAAAAATGACTCAACACTGGAAAAGGTAACCTTCTGGTGGGTAAAATTATGCATTTTTATGCTTTTTTTGAAAAAAAAAAGTTAAATTCCTTGGAACTATGATAAGCCTGGAAGTCATAAAGGAGATTTATCTTTTGTGCTGTTACTCTTTTATTTTTATTTTTTATTTTTTCCTTCTCCATGCTCTGGGGAACCTGCAAGAGAGATATCTCTTTCCTTATCAGAAGAATTCTGTTTCCTGCTCGACACGTTCTGTCTGTACTGTTCCATCTTCAATTGGAGTACTCTGCCTAAGCTAAAAGACAATATAAAGCCTTTAAATATTTTTCTCGTTGACATAACTTCACACTAATGTTTCATATAACTGTAAATGTTGTTTAGATCAGATCCTTTCTTAAAAATGTTTGTATTAAATGGCCATATGGGCAGGGTTAATTCATTTCACTAAATTATGCTAAAATATATATCAACATAAAACAACACATGCTCCTGAACAACCCTAACCCTAAATCTGCTCCCCTGCTCCCCATTTGTACCATGTGGTATTTGTCAAGTTAGGTTGCAGGAGGGGTTTGAGATTATAGCCATGTCATCTTCTGCTTTTGATACAGGGTATATGACAGGTATTTAATAAATGATGATAAGAAAAACAGGCTGCCACGTTTCAAATTAAAACTGTTGAACCAGGTCATATCCTGGATATATATGCTCTTAGAACTATACTTGCTGATCTGAATTTCTGTCTTCCCACAAAATTTCACCCAGCTCTCATATAGTAACAGTTTATTAGCCATTCCCTAATACACATTGTACATGGCAGGTGGTAGAGTCTTTGTCATTGTGCCCCAAGGATAAGGCACTCTGCCTGAAGATATTAGATCAGCCAATTTTATCTGTGTTTATAAAAATGGCATTTCTATTTTCTCAAGTCTTCCAGGTAGCGTGAGTGTGCTCTGTAATTCTTTTTTTTTCTTTTTTTTTTTTTTTCCAGGGACTCGTGGGATATTAATCATATGAAGTTATTTTAGAAGTTTATATTACACCGCAAATATTTTTAAAATGATTGTATAGAATGTACAGGGAAAAGAGGAAGCACGAGCAAAAAAAAAAAAAAATCTCTTGGTCCATCGGGTAAATTTTCAGTACAATATATGAGCATTTAGCCACACAAGTCCCATTAATGTTAATGGTCCCAAGCTTTCTTTTATTCATCACAGAACTGATTGCACTTGGTCAGCTCTTTATCAGTTTGAAATATTGACAGTAAGAGGAGGCGTTCCCTTAGCTAGGCCTGACTGTTGCAGTGCTCTTTTAACTTAGTCATCCTGCAAATGCTCCTATAAATGGATTTATTTCAGCAGATCCAAAATACATCAACCGGATCATCTTACTCTGGTGCTAGCCCCTTTGCATTGGCTCCAATTTGCAAGAGCATTGATTTTAACCATTGATCATTACTTATAAGGCACTCTATAGTTTTGCACTATCTTATTTATTAAACTCACTTGTGACCTGTGCTGCTGCTAAAGTCCTATCTTTATCTTGTTAAAAAGTGATTATTTGCTCAGTGGGATCATGATTATGATTTAGATTATAAAACAAGGCTATTCCCTGAAAATACGTGGGCCACAATAATTCATGCTTTCTAAAATTTCTGCTATGCAGCTCCACTTTTACTTTAGTAGTCTGTGTCTACTTCAAAATTCGTTCGGTGCTTTCTGCAAACTATATTGTGCTTATTGTAGTTATTGCAGAAGAGATTTTTCTTTTTCGGTTGTATTCTTGTGGGGTATTTTTTTTATTTGTATTTCTGGGAAAAAGGCTTTTTGGGGTTATGTCTTCAGATTTCTGAATTTTTTTGTAAGGTATCTTTCTCTGCTATCTGATAAACACCATGCAAAGCTGTGCAAGCAAGTAATAGTAGCATAAAATATTTCCCTAGACTAAGCAGGGGGGCAACTATGGAAATACATTGCTGTTATTAATTCAGCAAGTTGTTGTTACTTACATTAATGGTACTTCTGAGTGCTGTATAGATTGGTTTTGTTTGAGAATTCAGAAAGACACCATCTTCTGCAGGGAGAAAAAAAAAAAAAAGAGGAAATCATCCAAATTTGACCTGATACTTCAAATCTAAGCCAGTTTGCTCAAAATTCTTTGTTCTAACCACACTTATGTGGACATAAATTGGGATTAGTGTTGTTGTTCTAGGGTAGTTAGAGTTATAACAACATATGGTTAGAGTGGAATATGTCCTCACATTTCTCCTGAGTAAAGAAAAAACTGGTTAAAGAGTAAATAGTATCACATCTTTATATAAACCATTTTTTTCCAGGGTTGGTGATTAATAGTGCTCTTTTATTCTGGTGTACTTTAAAAGTTTTTTGATTTACTGAAAATGAAACCTCACCAGCAGAGGAGCCACCATTAACAGAATGCATTCACTTTCTTTTGTAGTAAATAGTGGGAATTTTGGTGTAGTGGAATTTTAGTCCTTTTAATTTAAATCCTAACAGATTTTATTTTGCACATTTTCAAGTCATTCAGTGACTTGCTGCAGATGGAGGGGAGAATCTGTTTACACCAATTACAATCTTTGTTCCCATCAACGTTCAGAACTGGATGAACAAAATGAAGGCTAGCCTGGCAGGTACAACTTTCCCAGGCAATATCTTTAGAGTCAGAAATAAATTATTAAGTGAATTGAACTGAGAGAAAACCTTGTCGGGAAGATTCAAGGAAGCAGTGGAGGATAACTGTATTTGGAAAAGCCTACTATTGGGAAGACATATTGCATTGTAGAAGGAAAATAGTTTTATTTTGGGATAAAAGACAACACTTCCATGAAACTTTTGGCACTACTCAGAGTGAAGTCATTTACAACAAATTTACACATTTAATTGTAATATTTTGGAGGTTTTATTCAGTATTTTTAAAAGATTAAATGTATTATAATGACATTGCCTCTGTACTCTGGCTTTCAAATTTAGGGGTTTCTCCCTCTGTTATTTTCCACCTTTAGGATTCTTTCATCTTTCTTCCTGCTGTTATATATTTTTCTGTCCCAAATTGGTCCAATTCAGTGATCAAAATACTCTGATTTGACCCACTTATTCCAAACCTATATTAGATCATCAAGTTAGCATCATTAATTTTCAAAATATTAAGATATTCCTATGTAAACTTGGTTGTGTTACTGAGCTGTATGTGCTAAGGGAGAAAGAATGAGCCGAATGGGAATCCTGGGTGAAGCAGAGACTGCATAATTGGTTTTATGCCAGACCTTCTGCCTTTCACATAGTCAGGGAAGGGCCAGGGAAATGTCAGAGGTGGAAATTAGGGCAGCACAGTACTCCTGCAGAATTGCAAAGTGACCGCCAACTGCAGCCAGCCTGAGAAATGGCCAGCACTCAAGGTTGCTTTGAGACAGAAATGCCTAGTGCTGCTGGCTTTATTAGCCATGGACTGAAATCTTCCTACACCTAAGAGCCTCAGGGTACGTACTGTGTATTATGTGAGGAAATGTGCTAATAGTTCACAAGCAGTCCCTCCCCAGAGCTCTTACTATGGGACAGGTCTGAGCTGGGTGTAAAGCTTCAGGCTACTCTGGAGTCAGCCTTGATAGTCTGGTACTTTCTTTCTGCAGCAGCATGGGATTCAGATTAACTGGGGTCCCCATGCCTGAAAGCCCCGCTGTCAGCTGCTTGAGGCAGCAGCAGTGTTCTTGCACTGGAATAACTGAGAGTCACATGCTGTGGAAGAGCCCTTGGCCATCTTTCCTCTAAGGCCAGGCCATTTTACTCTAGAAACATCTTGCTGCTACAGTTATACCATTTCACCCTTTTAGTAGCAAAATACAGTTTAGATTTTTTAATTATTATTATTTTGTAGAGGCTTTTTTATTTATTTTTTAACTGCATCTGTAAATAAGGTTTTTGTTAATATACTTCTACTGGTAAGGATGAGGTGAGTGATTTTTTTTCCACTTTCCCATACACTGCCCTAGCTTCACAAGCAAAACTTCAAGATAATCAGTGGGAGTAAAGTAAGCTGGCTGCCATTCAAACAAAAGAGGAATATAGAGCAACATACTTCTCAGTAATGTTGTATGCCCAATCACCCAATTTTTTATTTAAGCTATTACAATATTGTAATCAATCATGATTTTCTGTGTTGCAGAAAGCCTCTTATCTTGGGAGAAAGGGAAATGGAGAAAAAAGAAAAAAATATCATTGAATTTAACAGCAGCAGCAGAAGTATTTCCTTATTGTCATCATTCAGAATTGGTCATGTATTCTGTAATCACTCATGTTTTAAGCAATAATGTAAAAATCAACACAAAAGTAGGCAAAATGGTCTTTAATTCAAGAATCTCTTAAGGAATTAAAATTCTGAAAGGATTGCATAGGATCAGTCAATAACTGCCTGAAAATATCACAATGTATTGAGGCTAAATAATGTCATGATACGTTAAAGAAATTGTTAAGGAAAGTATTTTCATTATAGTTCTTATTTCTTTGTTTATATTAATAATATTGGTTGAATGCTAATCTTTACACCTCTCTTTTGTATTAGGACGACGAAGTTGATAGTGTCTGCCCTAAAGAGTTTACAGTCCAAATGTAAAACAGGATCAACTATAGATATGTAGAAAGCAGTGAAGGTATATTTTATGAAAGTTACTGTTTTAATCCTTGTGCCTTGGCAGTTTAATTTATTCCTTGTTTAGTGTTGCAAATTAACATACATTGGGCAAACAGGATTATGATAATATTTAGAAAATGTGCGCTACATCAGTTCATTTCCTGTCATTATAAGCTTTCTGTATTATTCGCTTGCCTCAAGTTGAATCTTTGGGTAAATTGTGTCCTTTATTTAAGCCCTCATAGGTTGAGTTATATGCCTGTTTATACCATTGAATGTCTTTATTCATGCTTATTCCTGGATCACATTTTCTACGGATTATACCAATGTAGTTCAGAATGGCTTATTTAGAGATATACATAATTTCCTCCAAGTATTGATGAGACTTGTGAGAAACTAATGAACTCCTTACAATTCATGGAAAAACAGTGGAACATCAACAGATTCCACTGTGGGTACTGTTTTGTGTATCTGTTGGCCTGTTATTTTTTCATTTGCATGCTGACACATAGGGAAAATCTCAGCTCAGACTCTCCTGGGTGGGAGGAAGATGTTGTGTCTGAGTTCCACTAGTGCTGGCATTATTTTGTACTATCCCAGTTGCCCAGGTAGGTGGCTGCACACAGGACTAAGCATAATACCTGGCTGCATCTATCACCTGCAAGGTGTTTTTGTCACATTAGTTGTATTATTGGATGTAGTACAAGAGTTTTTTTTGTGCACACTGCATGCCACTGTATTGCTCTCCTGAAAACCAGCGGCGGGGGG
>VXAA01006794.1:0-12047 GCA_013399115.1 Anseranas semipalmata | reverse complement strand
TATTTATCACTCAAAGTGTTTCCTAGTGAGTGATTATTCAGCTGATAGATAAATGGTATTTTGATACCATGCTAGTTTTGTTTTATGCTTTTCTTTGTGCTTAACTCTTACACTGAGTGCAATGTTTTGATTCTTGGGAATAAGCCAGGCTACAAATTGATGAAGCAACCTCCACAGCTGGCTTGCTCCACTGGGTCATGTTTTCTGTGATGCATTCTTTACAGAAGCTGGGCAGAACAATGAAGGCTGGTGAATTTGGTGAATATGGCCTAATGTGTGATAACTAACAAGAAATCCACTGTTTAATTGTTGGACCACATACCTATGGTGACACACCCTGAAACCAAAAGGAAATGATAACAACAGCTGATGCTGAACAACTGCTACAGGTGGTTCTCCCTCCTGCCCCAGTTCTGTTTTCAAAAACACTCCAGGGACTGTGACTGCTATATACATGATAAATTCTTCCTTCTGTGCCTTGGGGAAACATTAGTGAGAGTAAGCAGGGGTCATACATCTGCAAAAGTTATTTCTAAGGGAAAATTGCCAGATTTCATTGCTTCCCATGCAGTCCTTCTTTCTGTCTTCTGCATATTCTAAATTGTGGGTAGTTGTTTACTTTCACAGTACCAAACAGAACTAGCATGTTAGCTTCATACTGTTGACTTTCATGCCTCTAATCCCATGGTCATTTAAAGAGAGCAAGGCCAAGGCTATCTTTCAGGATTATGGCTAACCCTACATATGGTGCAAGAGAGGATGGATTGAACTTTTCTCTTTCCATTCTGTTCTGATCTGTGAGGGTGATGGTTTGTTTCACTGAAGCTGAACGTAAGGTTTTGAAGGTAGTGTTAGGTGGTGTTTCAGTACCTGTGGATCATTATCTAAGTAAAATAGTCTGTGTAAGTGCTATAAAGTGTTTGGATGTTTTCAATAAACACTTTATATGCCAAACTCCATTAAGCACTTTACTTACTCCATAGAATCTGCAGTTCCTAGGTACAAAAGCACATGGATAGCATAACAAAATGTAGCAGCATGTTGCTAACTCTTTCATAGCAGGATCTGCTACACTTTCAACGTGTGTTTCCATTGGGTGGCAAATATCTTTCAAGGCAACAAATGACCCTTCACAATAACCTGAACTGATGGAGGTTGAGGTGTTCACTGGCAGCCAGTATGTCACGGTTATTCTAGCGCACCGTAAGTGTGAGAAAAGTGAGTTTGTTGTCTATATGTAAAATTTGCAGCTAATTATTTCATTCAAACCTTCTCTGGACTTAGTTCCTGCAAATAAAAACATTTTTAGGATTCTTCTGGGAGAAGTTATTATGTCAAGAATAGTCAGGAGAAATACTGCCACAAATACTACTAGATGAAAATATATATTCCTTTCAGTTAGTTCTTCATTGTTTGAAACACTACCATTTAGCAATTTTGTTGTAGTTTATTGGTATACCTTAAGACTTAGCATTATCTTGGATATGTTGTTACCTTTTTTTTCTTTTTTTTTTCAGTTCTACCATGGCTAGTATTTGTGGCTGAGTTTGTGAATTGTAATTGCTTTCTGCTGTTTGCTTTGTAGTATTGTATTTATGTCTAAAAGGTTTTTTTTTTTCCTTCCTGTTACATTTCCATTTTCATCCTGTAGTATTACTCAAGACACTCATTAACTTATTTTAGTTATTTTTCTGTTCCATATGTGCATGTCTAATCAATAAGCTTCTTCACTTGCTGCAGGATTTACACCTTACTGTGCTTCCAGCTTCTATGATGCTGTGTGATTGGATTCTGCCTTGGCTAGCGCACTGTTGTCTAAATTTTCTGTGTTTCAGATCATTACACTGACTTTAATTTTGATGTATTTGCATTTTACTCAGTTCTAGTCATAGTCTTTTCCCTTGATCAGTTAAATTACTCTCTGTGCAGTGTTACATTTGTAGTACTGCTGGAAATACTAGCTAAAGGCTTATAATTGAAGTGCTATTTACAACTACTGACCTCCATCTCATTTCTGATTTCTCTGTGATGTTGACCTTTTATAGATTGCGCAGTTGTAAATCTTTGAAGTGATTCTTCTTGTCATCATATTTCTAGTAATTATGATTTGCATTGCATTAACACCTAGAAGCCTCTCCCACCTTACCCTTGTTGCATAAGATGACCTTTTTTATGCACTAATTCACATATGGGTAACAGAAAACAGTCCTTTCTTTAAAGAATTTATCCTGAAATGAAGATAAATGCTTGCCTCTATTTCCATACTTTAAATATCAGAGTTTGAAGTCAGGAAATTGCTCATAAAGGACTCAGAAACTATTTTCTTTCTTTTCTAACAAAAATCTGAGTCTGTTGACCTTCTTTTCAGCCTATGTAAAGATAAATAAATAAATAAAAATAAGGATTACAGGTATTATTTGAGAGAGGCCCCATTTTGAGTAAAGTTTTCTGATATTTTGTTCAAGCTTGATAATAATATCAAAAAAAGTGTTAGCTGAAAATTGGGCTGATGTTTCTTCTTTGCATGTATTTCACTTCAATATTAAGAGCAACACAGAAACAAACCTGCAGCTGATCCATACCCCAAGGAGGCCTTGACTCTTGGAATTTTAAGATCGCAGTTAATTTTTCTACTCTGGTAGCTACACTCTGAAAAAATAATGCTGTTTGGATGTATGCTTGTTGTATACCATTCCCTTGCACACAAGTGGAAAAAATTTCTGAATTCTGTTCCTAGACTTGCTTAATGAATTTATTTCAGGGCATTCATTTCTTTAATGATTGTATTGCTTTAAACTTCTTTGTAAACAATTGGATGTTGACTCTAATGGCAGGGGAATGCTAACAGGTAATGGTATCATCTGCATCTCAGGTTTCACCCTGATCTCTTATATATGTTTTTCTGAGGTCCTCATTTATTTATTTAGGCAAATCTGGGTAGTCAAAGTGTCTAGTGCCTTCTGTGTGTTGCTAAACTCTCAGATAATTCTTGTGTCAGTGTTTTGCAGATCATCATAATTTTGTGTCTCTTTTTACTAGGAAGATGTGAAGTGCCTGTGAAAACTTGTAACTTCTTCCATTTTACTTTCCTTGAATGCTGTCTTGTGTGTTGAGTAGGAAGCTTCTCCTCTCCCTATCTGCTTTTCCTAGAGACTCTCCTATCCCTTGTATTGCATTCTCTTCCCTGTTTACTAAGTGCAGCAATACATTTTTTTTCACTTTATCATCATATGAGAGTTATTTTCATGCCATGATCAATCTTGCTCTGAGCAGATTTTTTATTTTAAACTTCTTTGGATAAATATAAAATCTTAAATGCATTACGTATGGTTTATTTATGTTTTCTGGGGTGTAAAGAAGTCTGTAATGGCCCACTTAGTTCTAAACTCTTTGCAGCTATTGATGTGCAGAATAATATTAATATGGACAGAGAATCTGCTCTTTAGGGAAGTCTTGTGATGTTCTGCATAATATATAGTATTTAGAGAAGGTAGATATATTAGTTTTTCTCAAATGACAGTAAATACCTAGCGTTTAGGTAATTTTTCTGAATATATATAGGCATTTTGCTGATTTTATATTTATTTAAGGGTGTGGAGAACAAGACAGTAATGAAATTTTCAAACATTACAGAACCTTACACAAGTGATATTGGCCACCATTCTTCAGGAAGGAACATGGAGGTAGGGGGGTTAAATGATGGCTCTTGGGTCACATAGCTCAGTTATTGGCTGGGTATAGACTCAAGGTCTGCTGATTTTGAATCTCGTGATTTAACCAGTAGGTATTACACTATTCCTGAAAAAAAAACATCACTCTGTAAGTGAGGGGAGAAAGTGCTACTAATACATCAAATCTTATCAAATGACTTTAAACTTATCTTAGCTTTCTTTTCACCAAGGTTTGCTGTAAATCTTTCTTACTATGGAGTAGCAAGACTGGTGTCCTTGCTAAAAGGAGAAGATTGATTTACTGTATTCATATGGAACCAGCAGTCCTATGAGTATGTAATAATGGATTAGAAACTTATAGCTTTTACTTCTGTGTAATACTTCAGAAGACCTTAAAGACTAGAATGTGTTAAAGAAGTCCATATGATAGAAAATTTTAAACGAATGTGTCTTCTGCACAGCATAACAGCATAAAAAATCTTTTAGTATGTGCAGTATTCTTATTCTTCAAATACTCTAATTGATTGTTCATTGGGCTCAGTCAGCCAAAAGTGGAGAGAAACTTTGTACAGACATCATTAGTTTTTCTCCATTTAAAGATTAATCATGAAGAGCTCTGGCTCTTTAATTCTGTAATTTGTATATTTAATGGGCTGCTGCAGAATCTATGACAGTAATTAGCATAGCCTGAAAACTCATTAATACGCAACAACATGATTAATGCAGCATTAATGCAAACATGACTGAAGTTATTTGGGTTATGTAGTAAGAAGATTAAAGCTAAAATGTCCTGTTTGTTTTACCAGTAGTGGGTATAATGGGGTAGCAAGCAAAATAAGAAAAAACAGGTATCAAATTAGTCCTTTTAGTGTAAAAGAGATGCTCATCTCTCATCAAGAGGATTTAAGGTTTTTCCCGATAGTTGGTTTCCACAAGAAGTGCAACATATTCCCCACTTTCATTCATCGTATTCTGTATTTATACTTTTTCAACCTTTCAGTTAGACTTAGTTTTTTGGCAGTTTGAGGTATTAAGAGTATATATAAAAGAATAAATCTTCAAACTGTGTCATTCTTCAACTTAAACTTTTGCAAAATATGGGTTTTCTCTGGAAGGAATTTTAAAAACAGTTGGTTTGTAGCTTCTCCTGTTTTTACTGTCATCACAAAAGAAGAGGGTCTGCTGACCTGGAACTGGACACTCCAGTTACAGTTTGGAAAAACTTTGAGATTGTTATTTTTTGTGTGTGTTTGCATGTACATATGAGTGTGTGCATATGCATACGTCTGTAACTTCTAAGTATGTATTTTAAATTTCTACTAAAAAAGCAAAGCAACTTAAAAATGGACAACATTTACTTGATTGATAGAATTACTAAATCAGTGTAACGTTTGTGATGACGGACTTCAAAAATATTTTCAAATACATTAAGGTAATGGTAAAATATGGAGCTTGTTCCTGTACCAACAAAAGATGGACAGATTTGGAAGAATACTTCCTAGCTTTTCTGAACAAAATGCAGAAACCTGTAGGCCATCACATATTCTGAAGAACTCCTTATATTCAGCAGAGGTTTTTCATGAGCATGTCCAGGAATGTGTCTGTTGAGCTCTTTCCTCTCCTCCAATTCCATTGTTCATTATGTGAAAATGGTTTAAATACTGATCCATTTTTGTAAGGCCACACTCCTTAATTTTTTTTTTTTTTGAAAGATGCATTTTCCGATGAAAAATATGTTTTTAAATGTATTTTAGCTACGGTAGTGATATGTAGCATGCAGAATCACTCTCACAAAGAACGAGTAACAACTAAATATTCATTCAATGGAAGTGTGTAGTAGCATAAAAGGTGGTGTGGTTTCATTAAATAACTGAACTAGAATTGAACAATTTATTGAACTAATTTCCAGTTAGCTGAACGTTTTACTCATCTATCTCCCCTCCAGTTAAAAAGAAATTGTTTTACAAGTTCTGTGGGAAAATTTACTTTGATTAGGCAAAAACATTTATATGTGGTCTTAAAGTTAAAGAAGTGCTTAAAGTTTGTCAGCCTGAAGGATTGCTGAGAGCCTAGTGATGCAGTCAAACTTTTTATATAAAATTTCTATGAATTTTAGCACAAATAAGGGCTGTAGTAAACATAAAGGGATCACTTTATTTGCCAATAGTTTTTTGTTTATTTGTTTGCAATGTACAATTATATAATTATTTATACCATATCATGGAACAATATAAGCAGAATGGAAACACCGATTGGGTGTCTTGGAGAAATTGCACTGAAAATGAATGTGCGTCACAGATTATGCAGAAGTCATTTCTAATAATGGTTTGTGATTTTCCAGAGACTAAGCTGTTTTTTTTTGTTTGTTTGTTTGTTTGTTTGTTTTTTTAGCTGCAATGTACATTGTTTTCCTTTTATGATTTCCTAGGACTACAAAGAAAATGTCCATAATACACTAGGGTATTAATTATTATTATTATTACTTTTTAATCTTATACATATGGGTTGGGATTTGAGGTACCTATAAAAAGTTACCTGACATTATTCTTGTTGACCGCTTCAAGGCTGGAAATATATTTTGTAGAATCATAGAATGGTTCGGGTTGGAAGGGACCTTAAAGACCATCTAGTTCCATCCCCCCTGCCATGAGTAGGGACACCTTCCACTAGAGCAGGTTGCCCAAAGCCTCATCCAACCTGGTCTTGAACACTTCCAGGGATGGGGCATCCACGGCTTCTCTGGGCAACCTGTTCCAGTGCCTCACCACCCTCTGAGTAAAGAATTTCTTCCTTATATCTAAACTAAACCTACTCTCTTTTAGTTTAATGATATTACCTCTTATACTGTCACTATGCTGCCTGATAAAGAGTCCTTCCCTGTCTTTCCCGTAGGCCCCCTTTAAATATCAGAAGGCCACTATAAGGTCTCTCTTTATATGGCCGTTCTTGTCAATTTTGGACAGGTTTGGTTATGCACTTTTATATAGGTTTTTGTGAAGTGGCATGGGACTGTAGCAGCTTGCAAGTATTTAACGTGTCTAAGAACTTACATTTGTTGGCTCTTTTGAGCTGGACTCTGAACATCCAGTTGTAGAGAAAGGTACACTACAGGTGCTTTAACTGAGTGCATAGGACAAAGATTAATCTTAAACTCACTTCTCTGAAAATCTCTCAGATATTATTGTAGATGCCTTCAATTATCTACTTTTAATTACCTCTGCCTATATTCTCCCCTTCACTCCTCCACTCAAAATTTTAAAAAGTTAAAATACATTTTTTGAATATTGTGAATATTTTTGCATTTTTGAAATGCTGATTTTTTAAAACTAACTTCAATTCTGTTAAATTGGAAAGATGTTTCACAGCAAGCAAAACCTCATTAGTTTGTGTGAATAAAGTTTCTTGGTCAAACAAAACCTATTTATAACTTTTTATTTTGCAAGAAAAAAATGTTTAAGGTTAGTTGAAAGTGAATTTATTGCTGTAGTAATTAATAACTGTAATTAATAAACTGTTAGTATATGATGTCCTAATCTGGGAGCTGCTCTCATTTATTCATTGTTTTCCCCTCACTAATAATTGGCTCTTCTTAAACTCAAACTGCCATGTGTTCTCTAAGCTTGCTGTAAGCAAAAAGTGCAGTCAGCCTCTATAGATCACATTCTTGCCTGTTAAATACTTCTATGAAGATCTTGCAAGCTATATTGAGCTGCACCAGGAGAATCTGAACGCAGATGTGAATCTGAGTCTCAATCTGAACTGTTGATGAAGTTCTCAAACTTGCTAAACTTACATGAAGGAGGCAAAGAGGTGATGTAGAAATCATTTCATATGCAGTTTCTGTATTAGACAAAGAGCTGGATTCTAACTCATCTGATATTATAGTAGTAGTACATCTTTTTTGTTTTAATTTTAGCCTGTTACTAAAAGAAATTCTCAAAACTATGTGCACTCACAGGGTAGCATGCTGGTATTACCTCTCAGTTTCATGCCTTTAAAAAGCCTGTACTGGTCACTTACATCCTCATTCCTCTGCTAACCTCAACGTGCCGCCTGTGAAACTAGGACAGAAATCTCATCACAATCCACTACTGCAAAACTTGGAACTCTATAGATATCCTGACAAAAGGATAGACTCAGCCCTAAGATGCCTTGGAATACTATGAAAAATTAATAATGAAGTAGTAATTTATTCTACTTGTTGTTTTATTAGTGTGTATTCTTCTTTTTGTCTTTTATGTTCACTGTATACAATGCTTGTATTACATTTTGTACAATGCTGTTTTAATTTAATTCAATTACAGAAATGGATGAAATTTAATTATAACTAAAGACATTCTGACAGCTTCTCCAATTGTAGCTGTAATTTCAAATGGATTTAAGATTTTATTTGAATGATGTACATGGATGTTTAATTTGTAGTAGTGAAATTTCCTGTTGTTTTTTTTACCCCAGAAATGGCAACAGCTCCTTGTGGACCTGTCATTTTTGTCAAGTAAACACCCATATTGGGTGAATTCTTCAGCTGCAATTCAAGATTCAGTTGATTAAAAGTATATTTTTACTATGCCCCACAGTTGGTCATGTTTTCTATCCAAGACTTAATAACCTCAGTACTGAGGCTGAGATGCAGTTTCTGTATTTGACAGATTACAGAAGTAATTGTAATGTCACTAATTTAATTTCAATTATGTTTATATTTATCTATTATATTAAACATTAATATTAAGGCTTTAGAAATGCATACTGAAATAGTACACACAAGTCTTTGAGTAACTTTCTTGCAAAATCTATTCCAAAAAATAATGGAAAGTTTTACCGGTGATCCATTGTGGTCTTCAAGTTCTGTGAACTTCAGATTTTCAAAAGAAAGCTTTCTGTGGTCAAGTTAAGGAAGATCCATTTTCAGTGCTCAGTGTCAATAAGGCAGAAAAATTACTGAAACTGAATGAC
This sequence comes from Anseranas semipalmata, assembly GCA_013399115.1. Taxonomy (NCBI): domain Eukaryota; kingdom Metazoa; phylum Chordata; class Aves; order Anseriformes; family Anseranatidae; genus Anseranas; species Anseranas semipalmata. The sequence continues at coordinate 3,423 of VXAA01006794.1, read as the reverse complement.
ATACCCCTAGTTATTACAAGTCTTAAACAGGTTTTCCAGCTTTGTTTCATTTTGAGTATGAAGTCCAACCTGGACTTGAGAAATGTTTTCAGACTTCAGACTTTTTTTTTTTTTTTTAAATTAGGGTGCTCGTGATAAAAGTATTGATTTCACAAGTTTTTATGTTCCATTGAAAAATAGGTTTTAAAATAATCATCTTTAAGATACATTTGTACAATCTGTTCCCCTGTGCTGTTCTGTTTCTTACAGCTGGTATTATTTTTTTGTTCCTCACACAGCTGGTCTGCACAGTTTACAGAATATAATCAGTGAGACATCAGCTTATATAGTATTTGGTTTCTCCATTTTACTTCTAGAAATACAGGAAAGTACTAATACTGAGGCATTAAAGTACTAATGTAGAGTTAGATTATACAAACTTCCTTATCTTATGAGAAACTCCGAAGATACCTGAATTTCAAGGGGTAAGATGTTTTTCTGAATTATGCAATAGGTGACAAATGAAGTTAGAAGAACTTTTTGGGCTGTGAATGAAAAAGAATGATTCCTGACTCATCAAATTTTTATATGAAGGTATGGCAGCCCTACTGGCAGGAATTAAGGCTTTGTAAGCCTCTTCTTCAATATTCAAAGGAGAAAGAATGCTCCTGTATAACATTTGAAAACTTCAAGAATTACTGCAACATTACTGTTATGAACCATATAATTTATGTTTTCTAACGCTCAATGTTATAAAATATTGGTGTTTTTGCAGAAACTCAATTGTATTCTTTGTAGTTGTCCTGAATTAGGTGTGAGGAGGCTTCCTTTGGTCTTCAGAAATGTCTTTTGGCAGCTTGACAAAAAAACTGGCAGCTTGTTAAATTAACTGTGCTTTCCAATGTGGCATCATAGGCCATCAGTCTTTGCCCCTCCAGCAGATGCTTATACTGATGGAACCTCAAAGAACAGCAGTAGTGGTGATTTCTGAGCCAGGCAAAGCTATGCTCCCTCTCTTTTCCTTAAGTATGGCTACTATTTATTGATTGTTATTTTTATTTGCTGAGTGTTAGTTGCATACAATTGCTTTTTGCAGGTATTTCATTTTCTAAGAATGTTTCATGTGTGTGTGCATCATGTCATATTACATAAAAACATTTATGTAATTAGGAAATGGGGTCAAAGGATATTTCTTATGGGTAGAGGTAATTAACAAGGATGATCTACTATGAATGTGCATCAGAATTACAATTTTTTTTTTTTGTATAGATGCTGTCTACAAGAAAAACTTTCATCACTTATTTTCTGCCTGACAAAAAATGGTGAAATGTGTGTGAAAAGGCCAAGTAGTTTGATAGTTGGGTAAAAGCCAATAAATTACACTGTTCTGTAAAAACCATTTTACACAGAAATGTCATGGAATTGTATAGTCTATGAATGAAGTAGCATGAAAATATTACTAAAAAATTTCTGGATATAGTAGTGTTTTTCTCCTTCTCTCACTAGCCCTTTCACTGCTTTCTTCCAAGTCACCCAACAACTTTGTGATTTTGCAACACATTATTTTCTTATTGGAGCATTTTTACCATGAATGTATGCTATAGTTTGATCTTGTCAGATATATAAATGGCCCTGCAAGGAGATGTCTTTGTATTAATGCAAACTCCAGGGATGCAGACCATTTATGGCACTCATCTGATTTGTAGCAATTCTTGATTACTTTCTTATCTGTTCAAGAAGGGGGGTGGGTCTTCTTAAATTTTGCTAAGTATTTGTATGTTCCATTGCAGGCTGATCATCTCATTGAGTGGCCTAATTACATTTGGGATCTGTGGTCAGATTTACCTTAACATTGCTGTTCAAAATTGTTATTGTGTATTTATAAGAACACTTATGAATTGTGAGATAACAAAAATGTAATGTAATACAGAAAAAAATAAGGGCTATGTAACCCAGTATTCCCTAAAGCAATTATTTCAGCGTTTCTTTAAATGTAGAATATTTGTTCCATATTATACTTTTGAAGTTGAGACAAAAAAGCCGATGTTGCTATTGCTGCCTTTTGTTTCCCTGTGCAAAAAAAATTAGTAGAGTAAAAGCACAGATCCACCATAGACCCAGCCTACAATATCTGGTTTTGTACATTAGGAAAGTTGTGCTAAATTGGGCCTTTAGTTTTGTAATTTTCTTATTTGTTTCTGTAAGATGATTTTCTAGGAGATGGCTTGAAAAGAAAGGTGTTACGTAACCATTATGTAACCATAAAAGGTTGGTGGTTATCCAAAACTTGTTTATTCATAATTATACTTCTCAAAATGGGATACCTAATTTATGAATTGATTCATTAATGTGTCCTTAGATTGTTACTGAGAAAGTTTATACTGTGGACAGCAATATTTAAGAGCTGTTTAATTAGCTTGTTTTTTTTGGTATTTTATTTGTAGTAAAAATGCATACATACATATCCATATCTTGGAGCCAAAAAAAAATATCATTCTTAGAAACACTTCAGTGTAGTAACGTCATCCCTACTTTACTGGTAGAAATGTTAACAGGTACAGGTTGAAATCCACATGTAAAATTTCCTGTTCTTCAAATATTAGAATAGGATCCTAATATTTGAATTACATTTCCTAAGAAAGCACGAGTCGCAGTTATATATCTTTTTTTTTTTTTTTTTCAGGTGAGTAATGGCTCTGAAATCACAGAAGTTTCTCTCAAAGATTGATAAAGTCTGGGTTACAAGAATTTCTCCTACAATGACTAACAGGGGTTTTAGGTGGACAAAACTTCCATGCCAAGTTTTTAGTTTGCCATTTTACTGCTGTTTTTTAATCAATTTTTTGTTTGTAATTACATGGTCATAATGCATAAGAACCATTTTTGGTACTAACTGTCTGCTTGCTTTTTCTAACCAGGTATTAAAGTGAAATTTAGAACCCAGGAACCTGATGGTTTAATTTTTTTCTCTGCATCACCTGGGAATCAAGAGGAATATATCGCACTTCAACTGAGGAGTGGGCGTCCTTACTTTCTTTTTGATCCACAGGTACAACAAAAAAACAAGATTCATTACCTACTTATCTATTTATTTATTTAAAATAATTCAAGTTAACTGGCTCTTCAGAACCCCTAGTTAGCTGGAGATTTGGGGGAAAGAAACATTGAAACACTAAAGCCTTTCTCATTTTTTGTTACATTTGCCACAATTCACAACTTTATTTTTGCATTTTATGTTTTTTTTGTTGTTGTCAGTACCACCAAACACCACTACAACTTAAAGTACCAAGATTACAAACAGGTGGGAAGAACTAGTTTTTGAATTAGTAAATAAATGTTTTATATTTTTTAGTCATTCACTCTTAAGCCTCCCATCTTGAGACTGTCTTTCCCTACAGACATCTTATTGCTATTAATGTGATGAAAGTATCACAGAATCACAGA
>VXAA01006789.1:5466-25980 GCA_013399115.1 Anseranas semipalmata | reverse complement strand
TTCTCTGTGGGTTGGGTCTGGTCAGCATATTTAAAATTACATGATTTGCATTAAACCTTATTCAGANTTTTTTTTAAAACTCTTTTACATTTTTTTTTTTTTTTTTTTTTTTTTTTTTTTTTTTTTTTTTTTTTTTTTTTTTTTATAATTTGATTTATGTTTATAATAATCCTTGGGCATGGGATTCTGGGTTGTTCTTTGGTTGTTATACCATCTGTACCCTGTTTAATTTCTGGGTACAGAACATTTTCACATCTGGCTTCTTGCTGATGACAAGCTTTTGCATATAATTTCTGCTGCAGTGAATGTCAGTGTTTCCATGGTAATAAGTAAATATATTTTTTTCTTTACTAGTTGTTTTTATTTAATGTTGTATGTAATATTGTGGCTGAAGTTTTGATAAAGTAACTATGATTACTATTTTCAGAATCTGTAAAAAACCCACAACAATTAGAGCAAGTTTTGAATTTGAGCAAAGGAAGGTGAATAATTAGCAACTTGCCTCAATAACTGTATTTTATAATTCTATATATGTACATTATCCATTGCATATTTTCTATATCTACTTAAATATGTGTAGTGTGGCCAGCTTTGAATAAATATGCAATGAATATCATCAGATGAATATAGGTAAAAAAGACCTTAAAGATAACAAGTTACTGCAGGTTCTTCTGGTGCTTTTGTACTGATTAGGGTTTGCCCCATTATTCACTGAAAGATATGATAATTCTGGTCCTCTTTACATGAAGAAAACTATCTCTGCCTCCTGAAATAAGCTGTTCTGTACTAAGTATGAATCCTTTCTAAGGTTTCCGATATTTAGTCTGGAGGTTTATGAATTACAACAATAAATTTTAGGAAGAAGTGATTGTACTGACTCAACATCTGCATTAAATTTTTGTTCTCTAAAATGCTTTGGGATTCTTTGAACTGCAAGGTGGCTACAGCAATGTATGGCTATTATTGTGTATGACATTCAAACACACATCAATCATAAACAGTCATAAATCAAAATACTTGAGCAACATACAAATTATCCAGTAGCACATATAAACTGAGCTGTTAAGTCCTGAAGTTTTGGAGTTACTTTTGTTGTTGTTGTTGTTTGTTTGTTTTTTTAAGTAAAAATGACATTAAAAACACTTAGGAATCTTCTCTTCTGACTGAAAAATTGCAGCTGTCATATGTAGGTGAAATGCAGAAGTTACAATAAAAAATTAAACAGATGATAGATGATGAGTCTAAAGAGATTGCATTAGAGACACCCTTATCACTGTAATCAATACAATATGCATATTATGGCAGAAGTACCTCTGATCTAGAAACAGTATATATATTTGCATCAGCATTGCTCAGTAGTATAGAGTATTACTTGTTAAAGCAAATGTTAGAGGTAATGGATATTGTCATAGTTTCATTATAAACACCCTTTTTCACATAACTGTAGTCATAACTATCTGGAAAACTTTTCCCATACAGATGTGGAAAGTGCATGTACAATATTCTGATCTGTTATCATTTTTCGCACACCTTGCTCAAAGTTACAGAATCAGACCCTAGAAGAAAAGAGTAGAGAATCAAATAATTTCCTTAGTAACCTAGGTCCCTTAGTTACGCTTAACTCCCTTAGTTCTCTAAACAGTTTCTTTATTTTCCTTAGTTTCTGTAGCTTTTGATGATTGTCAGGGGTTGCCATTAGACCATAATTGTTAAATTCTTCATGTTTTGCCTATATGTCAGTCTTCATCTGTTATTTGTAGGTCCTTGGAGTTGGAGGCAATCTTTTCATTCCTTCTTCATATGATGAATACAAATCCCAATCTTATTTCAGACTTGTGCATCTAACCACTCTACCCCTCACATTTGCTCAACAGATTGCTATATCTTGAGCTCTGGCAGAATACACACCATCTCTTTTACTGAGCATGGCTGTCCCTAAATGTACAGGGTATATTTTGAGGGCAGTCTCTTGCTGAGCTAACAGCTAAGAATATTGCCATTAAGTGCATGGGTCTTGCAGTAAAGCACATTAAGCCTACTCCTAAGTAAACTCATCCTCCTGTAGCTTGATCTACAGGAACAGTGGTCTCTTAATGTGTGCTTGGCATTCACAAATGGTGTTGAATCAGTTTCAGTACAGTGTATCCCACACTGTCCTGAATGGACAAGAAAAGTTGTCAGACTCCCTGATTTGAAGAAAATTACTACTTGAGGATATTACCTGAAATTAGATCTCATCCCAGCTATGGCAGCTGGAAAGCCTTTTCCTTCTGAGTACTTCCTGGCACTAAAACTCCGTCCTTGCAGATGGTCAATTACCCATTTCAACTAGCTTTTTTTTTTTTCTGAAACCTTTTATTTATTTACTTATTTATCTACTATTTCTGCAAATGTGGGAAGATGTATGGAAAATATTACATAACTTCCTTGAATTGTGATGTAATGCAATTTACTGAAATGAGAACAAAGATTTTTGTGTGTGTGTGTGAAAATAAGCACATGAATTACTAAAAAAAAGTTTTAAAAAAATTGAAAAATTGATCATAATGATTTAACTCTTGAAGAAAATTTCAACCACGATGGGATTCCATTGTGTCAGATGCCTTACTGCAGTTAATTAGCTGTAATCCTTATATTAAAAAAAGCTCTCAGAGTTTTCAGGTATGACTGAACGGGCAAATTATATACATACAACCTATAGTATTTACAGCTAATCATACATTTTTTCTTGTTCTTTTTTTTTTTTTTTTTTCTTCTAGATGTCAATAATAGTAGCTTGGTCTGAATCTCATTAACATCAAAGTGGTAAAAACTGATAAAGCATTAGCATCTCTAAGAGCAGGTTTTTGAAAGAATCAGCTCCAATTTGGGACTCAAATTAATTGGCCAGATTATTAAAAGTGATTGTATTAAATGAATAGGTAGTGAGTGTTGTGATTTGAGCTGCTGAATGCTGCCCTTCATTTTTTGTCCAAAGAAGTCAAAATATATATATTTTTAAATAATTGTCTCCAGTTGTGGAGGCTGAATACTTAAAAATCCGGCCTTGAGGTCTTCTCAAAATCTGGCTGTAATTGTGAAGTTGAAACAACCCTCTCAAATCATAGCTACTCAAAGTGTCAGGAATATTCTGAATCTGTCTGGTTTTACAACTTTGTCAATCAAGCCTATCACTAAATAAAATGTCAGATGCTGAGCTTGTATATTTATTGCCAATAAAGTTTGAATTATAACTTTGACAATGTACTTGGAAATTCATAATTTTACATCCTCCTGCTAACTCTTCCAGGGAGACTTGCAAAGTATAGTCATGGTTTGCACTTGGAATTCAGTAATTTTCTGCTTTTAAAATGAGATGATATTTCTGAACATTCCAACAAAAAGAACAGAGAAGAATTGTCCTTGAATCCATTGTATTATGTATTATGGCATGAAGAAGAAAGAATTTAAAAACAATTTTTAAAAAGTCTTAGAGCCCAAGCAAGCATTGTAATCTTTAACATGTGAAATGTTTCTTTTTTGAAGTTTCAGAAATTTCATGTGAAGATTTACATTTTACACAGATCTCCAATATTTTTAATTAAATGTGAGCTAATACAGGAAAGCAATGATGCTGTGGTTCAGGACCTCACTGAACATGTATGATGCCTATATCCGTCTAGTTCTTTGCTTATCTGTAGATAAGGGAAAATCTCCTCAGCAAAGATGACCAAGCCACTGCATGATTGGTGAAGATGATATAAATCATACTTCATTATTCCTTACACAATGGTATGATTAGACTTCCTGTACGTACATCTTCTTAGGGCATTAACTTATGGAGACATTCTTGTTATAACAGAAAGTCTAAAGATCATGACATTGCATTTCAGACTGTTTTATTTTGTCACATCTCCGTAACCTCAATATTTCGAATCATCTAATTATTTCTATATGATATTCTTAACCTGTCCTGCTTGACTAGGTTATCTTAAAAGAAATACAGAAAGTCCTTAATCATATAATATTATTTTGAGTATTATTAACTTTTGTTATTTTAAGCCTTAAGTTTTTATTTAAAGTGTGAAATTACACTTCCGCAACAGTTCCATTAACCATTGCAACAGTTCCATTAACCATTCTGGATTCATACCTGTCATTTACTTCACCCTCTTCATTGAAAAATTACCAAATTTTGTTAGTTTTGGCGTATACATCTAATCATGTGGAAAGCAGCAAATATCTTATTGATCAGTTCAAGGTGCAGAACTATCCAAATTTTGGATACTTTCTTTTGTCTGAGTTGGTTCGGCAGTAAAGAATCTGCTGTCCAAACACTTGTTGAGTATTTTTTATTTCTCCATTATAAATAGGATTATATTTATCTTGGGAAAGAAAATAAAGGATTATTCTTTCAGGTATTCGTGAAAGTATTCTGTCTTTCAATTTTCTCTAGTTGGTAGTAAAAATGTAAAAAATATGCATCCAGGAAAATATAGACATTATACAAATTCCTGTGATAAGTATATTAGGATGTATTTATGTATTTATTCTTTGTTCTATTTCTTGTTCTCACTGACATATCAGTTGGATTCCCAAATAATTGTATGATGCAAAGGCATTCCCATATTTTGCCTTGCAGCTCCAAAGAGGTAGCTGAACTAGCTCTGACTGTATTGGCATGTCCTAGAGGCAGAGTGGGGAGCAGTGGAAAGAGACACAGATCCTACAGCATGCACAAGGACATGTCAGTGCACCCAAACTAAGTGCTCCTGTCTTTCAACAGGGTTCTCACTTTCACACATATGGCCTATAGATAATTAAACATATAAATATGAAAAGATAATACTCTTGAGATTAGCATTTTATATTTATTTTAGTGTTAATTTTACTGTAAAGCTCCCTTTCTCACACACCTCTACTGCCAGTAAACTCTCCCTTAACAGGTCCAAGAAAGATGTGGACCGGTTAGAATGGGTCCAGAGGAGGGCCACAAAGATGATCAGAGGGCTGGAGCACCTCTCATATGAAGAAAGACTGAGAGAGCTGGGGATGTTCAGCCTGAAGAAGAGAAGGATCCGGAGAGACCTCATTGCAGCCTTTCAATATTTAAAGGGGTCTTATAAAAAGGATGGAGAGGGACTCCTTGCTCGGGTAGATAAGGATAGGACAAGGGGCAATGGCTTTAAACTAAAAGAGGATAGATTTGGACTAGATGTTAGGAAGAAATTCTTCACTGTGAGGGTGGTGAGGAACAGGAACAGGTTGCCCAGAGAAGCTGTGGATGCCCCATCCTGGAAGTGTTCAAGGCCAGGTTGGATGGGGCCCTGGACAACCTGATCTAGTGGGTGGCATCCCTGCCTATGGCAGGGGGGTTGGAACCAGATGATCTTTAAGGTCCCTTCCAACCCAAGCCATTCTATGATTCTGTGATAAATTGCTTTCCTTTTTCATCTTCCTTAAAAGTTTCCTTCATTTCAATCCACTCTGTTTTTGCTTCTGAGTAGGTGCAATTATCATAGGGTACCAGCCTTACCTTTAATTCCTGATGCTTTTCAAAGAGCATAGGTTATATGAGGTACAATATATATGTATATCACCTGAGTGGGCTATATGCAATGTTTCCCCGATTTGGCTATACTGTTTCGTGAAAGGAGCTATCCTATTCTGTACCTGTAAAAAGGCCAATGTTTTTGACAAGATCTGAAATTTTCTGTAGATGGACATCCTTGGTGGCCAGCTACAAGCAATGTGGCAGTTTACATAACTCTAGCCCTTGATGCTGCTACTAGGGGGAAAAAATATCAGTGAGAGGAGAAATGTGGGTGAAAATAAAATGTGCATTTCCACTAAACTATAAAATTTTCACGGGTAAAAATTAGGACTTTTTTACACACAAGCTGCAAGTGCATGTTTGGGTGCTAAGAAAGGGAGTTAAGAGAAGCACCATGTAAATGAGAGTTAATTACAGAATGGGAGAAAGGGAACACAAAGAAGTATAGTCATGCAAAGGAGGATACTCCATGGAGCATGTGCAAGAATTTCCCCTGAAACCTCTTCTGGAGTAGGTGGGCTCTCCCCCACTGACTTATTTAGCTAGTGGCTGATGTCTTTCAGGAGAGGCATTTAATTTCTGAGCACAGCTTTCTCAGTGGGGCTGTGATTTTAAACTTACTGTGTAATGGAGTGTATTACCATTTACCATATGATGAGATAGCCTTGCCTGTCAGCCAAGGAGCTGCTTAATGTTATATATGGGTCAAATGAGCCAAAAAAGAGCCAAAAAAAAAAAAAAAAAAAAAACCTTGAGCCCTCTAGCAAAAGGGGAAACTTCCCCTATGGCAAGCAGCCAAGTCATTTTTTAAAAGATCCATTTTCTCCTGAAATTGATTGAGCAGCACTAAATAACTAAAGATAAAGGAATTCCAAGGGCAGGAGGATTTCTGCTGAATCAGCTATTGTATTGATCACAGTAGCAGGTGATGTCCTTTTGGCAGAAATACTTTTTTAATGTTTGCAAATGCATTGATTTGCATCAAAAAAATGGCTATTCTCCAAATATATCTGAGGGCTAAAGTCTTGACCTGTGAATATTTGTACACAACAAATGAGTGAGCATTATCATTGCCAAACCAATGAGATGTTCAGAATTTGACTGGATATTCCCAAAGTTTTGCAGTGGTTGACTCAATCCATTTGGAGGTTTAACATTATTTGTAAAGCTTACTTGACATCTGGCTATGTAAAAGCAGAAAAATACCCATGCTAGAAAATGCAGAGATTTGTTGAATTAATCATGTGTCTCAGCATGAGTCAGTGAAGGTGTTTATGTTTTTCCAGCAGCTTTGGTCAGAACAGCAAAATAGTTAGTACAGTTTGAGTCCTTGAAGAAAGCTCTACAGTAAACATGAAGTGTACCATATAGACTAAATGGCGATTATGAGCTATGTATGGGTAGAATTAATTGTTCTCATTGTTCCTAACATCAGTCTTCTAAATGATAATTGTATAAATCCTAGCTAACTATCCTAGACTCCTTTTAGAATCAATATTGAGAAAAATGTATCTTTAAAAGGCTGTTCAGCCTGGATATCTGAAAAATTCCAAAACATGATTAGTCATGTATTGCACACCATTGACTGTAAAAAGAGCCTGGGTGATGGATTTTAAGGTGGACCGTCCTTCTGACACTTAAATTAAATGAGATGAATTCTACCCTAACTATATAAGTCATTATTCTGACCAACATATGGAATCATTGATGTTTCATTAAAAATAAGAGCCAGGTATTCCTCATATTCTTCAAGTATACCTTTTTCATAAGTCACATGGTTAGCCTATTTCTAGGCAGTAGTTTTACCCTTGTATAAAAACAGACAGAGCTCTCCCCAGCAGAAGCTGTCTATTCCCAAACGAGTGCAGTACTTGTAGAAATCACAGAATCACAGAATCACGGAATGGGTGGGATTGGAAGGGACCTCTGAAGATCATCTAGTCCAACCCCTGTGCTGAGCAGGACCACCTAGAGCACATTGCGCAGGATGGCATCCAGTTGAGTTTTGAATATCTCCAAAGAAGGAGACTCCACAGCCTCTCTGGGCAGCCTGTTCCAGTGCTCTGTCACTCTCACAGTAAAGAAGTGCCCCCTCATATTCAACCGGAACTTCCTGTGCTTCAGTTTGTGCCAGTTGCCTCTTGTCCTTTCGCTGGGCACAACTGAAAAGAGACCGGCTCCATCCTCTCGACATCCTCCCCTCAGATATTTATATACATTAATGAGGTCTCCCCTCAGTCTTCTCTTTTCCAGGCTAAACAGACCCAGTTCTTTCAGCCTGTCCTCATATGACAGGTGCTCCAGTCCGCTAATCATCTTAGTAGCCCTCCTCTGAACTCGCTCCAGTCGTTCTATGTCCCACTTGTAATGGGGAGCCCAGAACTGGACACAATACTCCAGGTGTGGCCTCACCAGGGCTGAGCAGAGGGGGAGGATCACCTCCCTTGTCCTGCTGGCAACACTCTTCCGAATGCACCCCAGGATACCGTTGGCCTTCTTGGCCACAAGGGCACATTGGTGACTCATGGTCAGCCTGCTGTCCACCAGTACTCCCAGGTCCCTCTCTGCAGAGCTGCACTCCAGCAGGACATCCCCCGGCCTGTACTGGTGCTTGGGGTTATTCCTCCCTAGGTGCAGGACCCTGCATTTGCCGTTGTTGAAATTCATGAGGTTCCTCTCGGCCAATCACCCCGCTGAATCTCGTTAGTAACTCCCTTTATCTAAATCTAAGAACCACAAGGCTTAAATTAGTGCCTAGTTTTTCTACAGCTAAACTGACAGATCAACATTTAAGAAGAATTTGATTCTTATATATAATGTATTCTCTTGTATATACTGCTTTTGGAAGCAAATGCATGATTATATGCAAGGGTTGCAACAACATAACTAAAGGTCTGTGTGTGGCTCTTAAAAGATGCCTTCTTATATAGTCACATCTTATTTTTATGATAGGACCTGCATAGTCTTATAGTTTAGTCTCATGCACAGTTTTGCTGCAGGTACAAAGCAGACTCTAAAAACATGTTGTAAGTAGATCAGAAAATAACTGTAGACAGGAAAGAGGCCCCGGAGAAATCTGAAACAGACATGAAATAGGAACCAAGGAAATGGCACTTGCTGTTCTGCCATGTATGTTTACCAAAAAAATAGAGCAGCTGCCATTTTCAACACCCACATCTGATTTAATCAGATCAATATACAACTGCCCCAGTGTTCACAGAAAACATAATACTGTGAATCCCCTCATCTTAATGCTTAAGATTTTCCTGTTAAAGCTGAAATATGCCCCAAGAAAGTTCTGGCAATGTTTCTATGGATGATGGGGAATTTTCAATATCAAGACAAAGCAGAAGCTCAGGCCTTCCAATCAGTGTCACTGATCTTAAATCCATATCCATAAATGCCCTGCGGTCTTATATTTTCTCTTGACTGACTCCTGTTTGCTTGACAGATGCTGTGACTTGCTTTTCGTGGGAGTTTATTAGCATTTAACCAGTAATTTCATCTTGTCTGAGGGTTCTGTAGTAGAAAAAAAAATCTTTCATTTTATACTGTACAAACATAATGGGAAAAATTGGACAGAAAAGTGCCCAGGATCCATCTCATAAATGGGGACTTTCGGTATTGTTTCCATTGCTTCCATAATGTTAGGTAGCTTTCTGTATTGCCGGGTGTACAGGCTCTTTTTAGATTTTCTTTTCTCCTTTCCTTGCCTTGCCTTGCCTTGCCTTGCCTTGCCTTGCTTTGCCTTGCCTTGCCTTGCCTTGCCTTGCCTTGCCTTTTTATATTTTTGATTTGTCTTTGTGTTTTTTTTGTTGTTTATTTATTTTTCTTCTTTCTTTCTTATGTTTTGTGTTTGAAACATCATGAATCACGTCTTCATAAGCTCTTTTTGTTAGAGAAACTGGCTCAGATCAGACTACTGTAAAAACAGTTCTGTCACACAAACCCGTGACTTGTTCTGCCACTCTCTCTCTCTCTCTTCCTTGCTCAGTAAAGGCAGGAGGTAGTTGGTGTAAAGCAGCCTGTCTCTCTAGTAAGTGTACCTTTGGTGGGAAGGACAGCATTACAGCTCAAGTTGCAGCCCTACATAACATCATACTTGGCTTCTCTGAAGAGCTTAAGTAGAGCTGCCACTAAAGACACCAGGGTGATGGTTTGATATGCTGTTGTCTCAGCTAGTATTCAATTGGCCAGCCTCATCTGGCTTTACTTCACACAACAACCTATCATTTGATAATTACAAAGGAGAAAATATGAAACAATAAAAATTAAAAAAAAAAAAAATCCCTGCAAAGACAACTTGAGACAGTCATATTATATCATAAAGAACCAGAAAACTGTAAAATCTTTCTTCACACCTTTGTCTTCCTGTTTGTTGTGAAATGTAGATTTATGGAATTGTGGAATGGCTTACCAAAGATTCTCCCATGTAAAAATTGTAATTGTGTGAATGGCTTGGTTATTCAGAAGCCTGGATTTATAGTGGGGAAATAATTAGTTCTGGTCATAAACTAGCAAAGAAAGAATAAACACTCTGTCATCTTAATCACCAGTTTTATTATTTTGAATTTAATAAATGGCATAAAATTAAGAAAGGTGCCTGATATGATAAAATACAAGTTTGGGGGATGTTATCGTACACCTGAGATATACTGTTCCTGTTCAATATTTTACAAGCTATCTTTATTATCCTCTCAGACAACATCAGAACAAATCTGCATCTGTTAAGGTGAATTTTATTTGTCATTCTTGGGTCTAACTATTCCCTTGTTCTTTTCTTATATTGAAAAAACGATCTATTACAGAACACATGGCAAATACTTATTAAGATTTATTTTATTTTTATTGCCTTTGCAACATTTGCTTTTTAGCTCTGGTTATAAAATCTCAAATCTTCTTCAGTTTGGAACTTGACATCTACCAATAAAAAGGCAAAATGAAATACACGCTAACAGAGAGTAAGGTTTATGTTAGCTTATATTTTCTGAAAAATCACACAACAGCAAATATCTGAAGCACCACAGAATTTCCAAGCCATATCATTCAATTGTAATCATTCTGAAGTGATACAGACACAGTGACTGATCTATACGCCTGCAGGAATACACAGTAGCTTTTGAAAAAAAGAATATACACAAAAATGAGCATTCCTGTGTCTGATCATAAGCAGACCCTGAGGATGGCACAATTATATGTTAGCATATAAATTCCCATAGGCCAAATTTACATGTGAACACTTGAAAACTTGATTACTTTTGATTTTCAAAACTAATTACTTAAACTGTATTCTACAGCAGATATGGAAACTATCTAATGTGCCCCAGAGAGGTATTAATACTGACTAGTTTAGTCCTCTGGTTAAAATGAAACTGAAATAATGTCAGCTAAGAAGTATAAATTCCTTATATAGTCAATGCAGAAAGGTTGATATCTGTTAATGGTCAAATGAAATAATTTACTTCTAAAGAGAGGTGTACCAACTGAAGCTGCCAAAACTAGGATCATAGAATATCCCAGCTTGGAAGTGACCCACAAGGATCATTGAGCCCAGTTCCTAGATGCCACTAAAAAACATGTATGCTTCCCTTTTGATACTACTGGGTTATTATTATATTTGTCGTCACAAGGTTCACAGAGGTGTTTGGCATTTTTCTAAATGTTTGTCATTTACATTAGGCTCCTAGGGCTATTGGAAGTAATCTGTTGTGTCTGCTCTAGTAGTGACTTCATTTGTTTTGTAACGAGCAAGCCAGATAACAAAGTACTTGACTAATTATACCTACAATTGATATATGAGGAGGAAATGGAAACTACTTCCCAAAATCAAGTTCTAAGGAAAACACAGAATTCAGAATTTTCATAACTGATTTTCAATATCATGTTCATTAACTAGTCCACAACAGTCTTAGAAAGCTGTCTGTGAGAATAAAAATAGTCACTCAAAACTTGAACACTGTGTCTCAAACACTGAAGTCACTCAGAACACTGAAAAGAGAAAGAAATCTATCATTCTACCAGAAACTAAGGAAAATATTAAGCGCTAGAAATGGGAAAAATTAAAATTCAGATGCCTCATTCTTTTTAGATAGAACCTAGTAAGAACAGAAAATATCACAACATTCTTGTGACAAAGCTTGCAACATAAATGGGAACTGGTACAAACTGTATCTGTTCTCGTTATCATCTTCTTGTAATGCCACAATCCCCTGTAGTTACCTGAGTGCAAAGTCATATAAACTATTAGCTTTCAAGTCAAATTTTACTGTTGGCAGTGGGTCCAGTTAACTAAAACTGCAGTTTCTATTTCACTAAAAATAGGTAAATAATGAGATACAATGTGCTGAGCTGTTTGAATTCAGTCAACAGTAATTGATAGTTCATAGTTACATAAAGGGCTGGCTTTAACTCTTGGCTGTCTTTTGATTTCACGACTGATTTTTCTACAGAGGTTGTGGGTATGCCACTATATATTTGGAAGTTTTGGGTTAATTAGATGCGTTTCTATTTAAGTAAAAAGAAACTCTGAATGACACCACTTATGTTAATTCAGTTATGTGGGTTGTAGTGAACATTTAAAAATAGACTACATGGCTACATATCACAAGATTGGAGATTCAAGGTTATTTCAATACATGGTAAGAAATCTTCTGCTCAAATACTACAGTGAGAGGCCATGCTGATAAGCTCAAGGCATGTCTGTGAAGTGTTCCAGTTGATTAGATCTACCCAGGGTTGTTTTCTCACCTACAACAGTTTCTCATGTCTTTGTGATACTGAGGGGTGGGGGAAGTTAAGTATTCATATCTAATTCTTTGCGTATTTTGAAGCAAAGGAAATTCCATTTTGCAAAATTACCTTTTTTTTTTGAAAAGACAAGATTACTAAGAAATATTAGTCAAGATTTTAATTTTCCTTCTCAATGAATAAAGAGGAAAAACTAAAATTGCTCTTTCATTATCTTCAGATATCTTCAGTGCAGCAGCATAAGGAGATATTGACTGGCTTAGAAAAGAGAAATATACCTGTAAAAATGAAATATCAGGTATACCTCAAATTCCTTAATTGACTCACTTCTCAGATTTGATGAATTGGTGGGGTTCCTCATTTGAAATATGTTAAAAGCATTTTATTTTTATAAAAAGTGGTCATTTTGTTTTTCCACCACTTATTAATGCATCTCCAGAATTGAGATACATCACAAAAATGGGCAGATTTTTTAAAGACTAGAACTCCCAAAGCAATGTAAATTTAGATGAGATCACAGAATCACAGAATGGTTGAAGTTGGGAGGGACCTCTGGAGACCATCTAGTCCAAACCCCCTGCCAAGCAGGGTCACCTACAGCACATTACCCAGGATTGTGTCCAGACGGCTTTTGAGTATCCCCAAAGAAGGAGACTCTCTGGGCAACCTGTGCCAGTGCTCTGTCATGCTCACACTAAAACAGTTTCTCCTCAAGTTCAGCCAGAACTTCCTGTGTTGCAGTTTGTGCCCATTGCCTCTCATCCTATCACTGGGCACCACTGAGAAGAGCTTGGCCCCATCAACTTGGGTCAACTTGAGGTTGCAACTTGACACCCTCCCTTCAGACATTTCTACACATCGATCAGATTCCCCCCTGAGCCTTCTCTTCTCCAGGCTGAACAGGCCCAGCTCCCTCAGCCTTTCCTCATATGTGAGATGCTCCTGTTCAGTAATCATTTTAGTAGCCCTGCGCTGGACCTGCTCCAGGAGTTCCATGTCTCTCTTGTACTTGGGAGCCCAGAACTGGACACAATACTCCAGGTGTGGCTTCACCAGGGCTGAGCAGAGGGGGAGGATCACCTCCTTCAACCTGCTGGCAGTGCTCTTCCGAATGCACCCCAGGATCCCATTGGCCTTCTTGGCCACAAGGGCACACTGGTGGCTCATGGTTAACCTGCTGTCCACCAGGACTCCCAGGTCCTTCTTCGCAGAGCTGCTTTCCAGCAGGTCAGCCCCAATCTGTACTGGTGCATGGGGTTATTCCTCACCAAGTGCAGGACCCTGCATTTGCCTTTGTTGAATTTCAAGAGCTTCCTCTCTGCCCATCTCTCCAACCTGTCTAGATCCTTCTGAATGTCAGTACAGCACTCTGGGGTATCTACCACTCCTCCCTGTTTTGTATGAACAAACTTGCTGAGGGTGCACTCTGTCCCTTCATCCAAGTCACTGATGAATAAGTAAAACAATTCTGGACCCCTGGGGGACACTGCTAGATATAGGCCTCCAACTGGACTCTGTGCCACTGTGATAAATATGATAAACCAGATAAAATATGTGAAAGTAGAATTAGGCGGAAAAAAGTAGTTGCAAGGCATTTCAAAAAGTTATAGCGTATACTATAATAGAAATAACAAATCTGTCAAGCTGCTGTTGATCCTGGGAAAATGATGAGCTGGTTTTGATATTGGTGTCAGTTAATAAGAAATGAAAAGGGTTCTAAAAGAATTAAAACCACTCACCATTGTGAATGGATAATACCTTGTTAGATTTATTTAGTGTTTAAGTATCTGGCTAGCATTATTTGGAAAGATAATGAATTTGGTTGATAAGTGTATTTGTGCTGATCTGAATTCTTTAACTGTGAGACATTTCATTTGGGATTACTTTATGTCTAATCAAAAACTAAAATAAGACAGCAAAAATCAATACACAAATATAAAACTTTGCTATTTTAAAATCCAAATGTTTATTTTAAAATGAGAAAGCCTGTTCTTACTGGCTACATTTTTGTTATTCAATCTAAAGATTTTCCTGCTCTGGGTTCAAGTAAATGCCTTGCTTGTATTAAGATGAAATCAAGCATGTTCTATTGTTTTTCAGTCCTGCATCCCCCATCCTACTACCCCTATCACCACACCCCTATCAGTGGAAACTATGATGTACAGGCTGGAAGGAGACATTATTTTTGAAACTCAGATTTGTTTACTGACATTCAAGTTATGCACACAATAAAAACAACGACAACAGCAACAAACAAACAAAAAAAACTACCTTTTTATTAAAGTTCAGAGATGGACCTCCCACCAGGATTTCTAGGACTCTTGCCATATTTGGATAAAGGATCTTTTTGAATGTACCAAATACGTTCTTTTAAGAAACTATTTTCCTAACTTTTTTTCATGACTGCAGTATTTGAATTAAACCCACATATTTTTAAATCCATCTATTTAAATCCACATATTTTGTCAATTTTCTGTTTTTATATGCTTAGTTTTATCTCACAAAGTGATGGTCAATTAACTGGAAATTAGGCATAGCTGGAGGTTTTTAGTGACTCTGTGTTAATTCACATAACTTGCTTTTTGAATTTTATCTTTACATTGCACTCCTATTTCAAAAAAGGCCATACATTTCAAAAAGTATTTGACTAGGCCAAATACTCTACTTTCTTCTGGTTCAGGTCTTGCCCTTCACATTTTAATTTTCTTCCAGCTAAGCTTCAAATGCACCCTTGACCTGAAACATAAATAAAATTGTCTGCACTTTTCCAGACACATAAATTGTATTGCAGTAATTGTGTGTACATAAATTGTTATACAGAGGCTCACAAGCTCCTGCACAAAGTGTTTGCTAAATGGAAAAACTAATTTATTGGGATCTTGGCAAAGAATAACATTCTCATGGAAAATCAAATCTCTTGAACAGCATGGTCAGCTGCTGTCTTATGGCAATAGGAGTCTCCATTGCAGTGATCATTTCAGTGGCATTTTCAGCTGGATTGGGTGAGATTCCAGCTGCCTCATGCTCCTACTTGACCACTCCAGCATGTGAATAATCTGCTGCTATTGGTTAGCATGCAAAGCATCTGTTACATATCTCAACTATATAGAAAATATTGTACTTTGTGACTATTTTTGCATTTCCATGAGTACTTTTCTATTGGCCTTTAATAAATGTTTTATCTATGGACAGTTTGATCAGTTCTGCAGCAGGAACTGCCTGGGGTTTTTTGGGATACTTTACATGGGATATTAATCAGCACATGTAAGGGTAACATTTGGACTAGACCCAGCAGGAGCTGTCTGGGGGAATTGCTCTAACTGTCTAAAATTCCAACCTGGTGAGCTTCTGTAACAATCAAGAAGCTGCCTGATGTTGAAGGTGGCTAGTGGTGCAGTCAGTCACCCTGTTTCCTTTGTCTCAAACCAGCCTGTTATCTCATGTGTGCTGGCTGGGATGTTCCTGGACCACCCAGGGAATTGACACCACAGCCCTGACACCCAGCCACACAACAGTTATAATTAAAGGGCAGACTTGAGTTTTGACTTGCAACTCACCTCATAGCATTTGTCATATAATATATCAATGAAAAATGCTTTGGAATATGTAAGGTTAAAAAATAAATATACAAATCCAATGAAAAGGTGATTGAAGTAGGAATAGGACATGATTATGGTTTTTTTTTTTTTTTTTGATTCTGCAGAAGAGTAGGATTTCCTTCCCTTATCAGTGGTAAGCAGGGTCAGTATGTATATTAAAGTACAGAAAATCTGCAAAACATGCCTACAGATTTGAAAGACACTTCCAGTTCTCTCCATCTTGTATTATAAAACAGCACCCCCAGAAAATCTTTTTTGTAGGATAACGTTTGTCTTCACCCTTGTCACAAAGGATTTATTTTTTATTCTTTTTTGGCATCTGACCACAAAATACACCACATACGATGCATTGCAAAAGGACAGTTGTTAGGAGGATGGAAATGGAAAACTAAGCATTTCTTAGTACTAAAAGTAAGAAATTATTTCTTACTTTTCAACTGTCTGTTCCACTGAGATTTGGTTTTGCTGACATACTTTTACATTTATCCCCTCTGTAAGAAAGAAATGATCAAGGCTACAGGAGCAGTGCATTACTACATTTGTTTATAATATTATTATGTGTGCAATATAGTGAGCACTTAACAATTAATTATTTGTGCTCTAATAAAACTGAGCCCTGTTGTATTGGTTCAGTCCAATTATGAGAATTTTGTTTCTTCCTTTATTTGCTTTGTTTCTGGTTTTTATTTATTTAGTTGCCATACACCCTTGCCCACTTAGAGGTTTGTGTGGATGAAATAGAAACCAGCTATGCTGTCATTAGTTTGTTCTGTTTCTATCTGGTCTACAGCTATGGAAAATCCAGCCAGAAGGCAAGATTTTTTAAGCATACAGTGTCTGTTTCCCTTAGCCTCCACCAGCTATGGAAATTAAAGAAGCCTTAAATGATTTTCTACCCTATCAGAGCATTAAGAAATTTGTTTCCTAGAGCAATGACACTTTCACTCCCTGTGGACTGCCCTTTTACACAACCTTCATGCTTAGTTGTGTACAATCTTTTTCTTCTACCTCCATTCACTCTCCTTTCCTGTTTTCCAAGCTATAATTGAACTCTATCACATGGAAAATCTTTATCCTGCTGTCCTCAGACCACTTCAGCTCTGTGTCATTTTTCCAAATTTTCAAAATTTTTTCAAACCTTTTTTTTCACAATAATTTTATAAACATTTTAGGGATGTATCTTCCATTTATAACACTCTGCAATTCTGAGTGTTTCCCCTGGGTCTGTTCACCTCATGGCATCTCTGTAATTCTGTTCTCCTCTTAATTATGCTTTAGCATGCAAAAACAATGGGAGATAAAGTCTCCTCTGATGTTAGACAAAACCTGCCACATATCTTACTAAAATTTCCTGCCAATAATGATTTTGCTGATAAGTCTCATAATTACCAAGACAGTACGCTGTTTAGTATCATGTGTAGAAAATCATAACAACCTGATTAAGATACTGACAGTGTTACAGTGCTGTTTGCATTCATTATGGAGGCTGGACAAGCCACCTAAGTGACTGACGAGTAATTCCATTATCTAGGGAACCACCTTGTTTTCAAGGGCAAATTATATGTGGCACTCGGACGACTGCTTTCAGGGTAGAATTCTATGCACTTTCCTACCTGTGATTCCCACATGCCAGAGCAGCTCAATTATGTTTTTCTTATTTGGGGGGGGGTGAAGGAAATACTTAATCTTTTCACCAGAGAGTCTGTGTTTGTTATCCCAGAGAAGCACAGGGATCATAGCCCAACTGATCCTTTTATGTTCACCTCACAGCACCCAAACGGTTTAAACATGTTTCAGCCTACTCGTTTCTACATTAAGTATCAAATGTCTTAGAAAGTGATTGTATTGCAGAAGCCAGAGAGTGTTTTGCTGAAACTGAGTGTTGTGGTTTGAAATTTAAACCAGTCTAAGAAAGAAATGGACTCAAAAAAAAAAAAAAAAAAAAAAAAAATTTTTTATTAAAAAAAAAAAAAACTTTCGTATTAGTAAAACGTAGCTGTGCAACACAATATGTAAAGCTTTGGGTATGACTTACTCTACAGTGAATGTTTCAATCAGTGTAGTTCTGCACTCAGGTATGTAACAGGCAAAAAAACTTGTCTTGCTTAAACAAGAAGCTATATAATGTCTACGAGTAGGACTGATGAATTTAAATTTGATCTACTAAAAAACTCTGCTTATCTGATTTTCATTTCCAGAAGCATAAGGACTGATTCTGGTCATTTTCCTTGCAAAAAGGAAAGCCTTCTGTTTGACAGTGTATGAACTGAGCTTGGCACTCAGGGAAGTCTGCTCACTTGCACAGTTCCTTCATGTTATGGCACTCCTGGGGAGATCTCTGAATGTGCATCTGAGGCATTCCACAGCCTAAAATGTCTTGGACCAAAGGACTTCCTAGCAGAACAAAGAGAAGAACTAGGTGCTCTCAAACAGATTGAGACAATTTGATACATTTAATGGCAGCCAAACAAGGGGACTTTTCATTATTTCATGGTCTGAACAAAATTAGGAAAGGTAATGAACCCAGGTAGAAATAAATTTGATAAACAGGAGGACAAAACCTTTTTGGAAAAAACTGAGGGGACACCAGTAGTCTTCTGGAATGGTACCAACTGTCTAGGTCACCTTTAATTGTGGTAGAGGCCTAAATTTAGGTAGCTGAATCAAGCCTTTAGGTGACCAGTGGCCAGGGCTTAAGTTGTCTGGAACTCAAAGCTCAGATCTGTGCAGCATGGCTGTGTGACATTCACCCAGTTTTATCAAGAAAATTGTTGCTGAGCTATGAAAGAGTACAGCAGCTAAGGCCAGGCAAGATAAATAAATTGAAAACATAGAAACAAAAGTGTTGAAATGGTAATAGTAACTCAGGGATGTAGAACAAAACACCAACATGAAAAAAATGAATAAAATCCTAATTAAAAAAACAGGGACCTGGGAGATCTCAACTTGGCAGTATCAAGGATCAGCCCATTCTAAGGACTGATGGAAGCCAACACTTCTCCAGATGACTAATGAGATCATGCAGCACTGGGATGGTGAGAATATTAATGCTTAGCTGAGCATCTTGTGAGTCATAGCTCTTAGCTGCATTTAGTAGCCTGTGAATAGTTTCTGGGTGCTCATGGGCATGTGCATGTTGTTCTCACAGTCTCTGTGCACAGCAAAATATGTCTTAAAAAAAAAAAAGAAAGAAAGAAAAAAAGGAAGGAAAAGGAAAGGAAAGGAAAGGAAAGGAAAGGAAAGGAAAGGAAAGGAAAGGAAAGGAAAGGAAAGGAAAGGAAAGGGAAGGGAAGGGAAGGGAAGGGAAGGGAAGGGAAGAAAAATGGTTCAGTGAGGGAAGGTTGCACCAGGAGACTAATTCAGAATGAGCTTAATCACACTCCAGAGGCTAATTTTCATGCGGATAATATGGAAGACTGGTAAGTCTGATCTTTAGAGCAGCCTTAGCACCACTGTGAACAGATAAATCAATCAACGCAACAAGCCAGCCAATGTGGGATCTTTTGTTCTCTGATATCCACACCTTCTAGTTTGGTAGAAGTGGTTAAAAAAATCCCTTACAACAGTTTATATCCTTTTTGAGTTTTTTTTTTTTTTTTTTTTTTTTTTTTTTTTTTTTTTTTTTTTTTTCTGTTTGGCTGCTCAGGGAAATACTGCTGTTTTACTTGTTCTTAGACAACATTGTCAATATATGTTCTTTGTGGGGATTGTGGATAGATTTATACTTTTAGTTTATTTTTTGCAAATGAAAGATGAAATTCTTATTTTCTCACATAACACCAGAAAGTCAGGACTAAACAGGCAGATACAATGCTTATGCTTTTATGCAATCTTGATAGTACCATCTTAATTAATTTTCCATGGGTCTGAAGGGTTATGAGCCTCTATTTGCACAAAACAGCACAAAATCTGGATTTATTCAACCTCACTTTAGGCTTCAAACAGAGACATTTCAGTTCAGAACGTAGCCACTCAAGGCTCTCTTTATACTTGTTGGAGAGAATTAGGGTCTCCACAGCATGATTCAGATCTTAGTTCATTTGAATTTCTCTCTTGAGGTGCTCCTCTATTAAATACAGAAACAGATGCCATTTTTGTGTCTAGGTTAGGCTCCTCAGGAAGGTGCCAAAAGCTAAGTGGAATGAATCTAGATTAAATTTTCTCACAAAGATCTTAGGTTAAAAAAAAAAAAAAAAAAGGCCTTTCCAAGGGTATACATCATATCTGAAAGCTGTTAACATACTGAAAAGGGAGAATGAACATTAGGCTTCCTTTCGGTCTTACTCCCTAATTTCCAGGAACATATGGCCTGTTAACTCACCTGGCTGCAATTGCATTCAGTACTAACTTGTGTGCCTATGTTGCCCCGTCAGCCAGCAGATTGGTACTTCATTGCTTGAGAGTTACATGCTGATGCGCTGTCAGTGTTCGAATGACATTAGGTATATTTTTGCTCAGTTCTGCTGTGAGTTAGAAAGTTATGTAGGGTTTTGCTTCTCCTCCCCTAAGGTCTGAACAGCCGACACTCTCAGCTATCTAATTCTAAGAGAGCAAGGAATGCAATCAGAACCCAAACTGCCTGAAATAATGGTATATTTGACCTGACATATAAGAAATGTGTTTCTTCTTCTTTTT
>VXAA01006786.1:477532-495949 GCA_013399115.1 Anseranas semipalmata | reverse complement strand
AGGGCAACACAAACAGTCAGAGATCACCTACAGCATGGACTCTCATTAACTACTTTAGAAAGAAAGAGGACAATGAAAACCATCTTGTAGCCTAAAGATGAAACTTCATGGTGTGGAAGAAAAGGTCATTTGCCAGAGGGGGATTTTCAAGGCCTTGAAAGACTGACCTAATTCTAAGGAATATTCAAATGTGGTAAAAAAAAAAAACCCAGACTGAAAACAAGCATAGAAATCTGAGCCTGTTCCTGCCAGCCAGGACTACTCAGTACCACAGTCACATTGATACAACATTTCTCTGCGCTCAGCCTAATGAAAAGAAAGGATAATATACACCTAATGAACAATGGAAAAACAAGAGAAAAAAATTCTCTGTATTCCAGCAAGGCACACAATATTATCCACCCATAAGTTTAAGAAATAACCCACCTATATACCTAGAAAGTACGCTGTATTCCTACCTTGAGGAACTTCTCCCTGAAAATAAGTCTGAATTTATTCTTCTCCCTCTTTTCTGCATTGCAAATCTATTTAAATTGATCAGTTTGGCTTTGAGCTCCTTGGCTGATTTGCAGCTTCTCCACCAGCTTCTTCTTGAATGTCAGTTACTAAGACAGGTAGGTCCTATTTAGTGATGTCCTTAATTACACAAAGAAATAACAGAGATCATTATCTGAAAAAGAAAGAGAGAAAGGGATAAAGGGAGAAAGGGAGAAAAAGAGAAAGGGAGAAAAGAATAAACAAAGCAAGTTTTGCACAATGCAATTTCTCACCATCAGCCAATCGATGCCCAGCCAGTCCCAGAGCAACGGCAGCACCGCGGCCAACTCCCCCCAGTTTTATTGTTCAGCATGACACCATATGGTGTGGGATATCCCTTTGGCCAGTTTGGGTCAGCTGTCCTGGTTCTGTCCCCTTCCAGCTCCTTGTGTACCCCCAGCCTTCTTGCTGGTGGGGCAGAACAAGAAGCTGAAAAGCCTTTGACTTGGTGAAAGCACTGCTCGACAACTAAAACATCGGTGTGTTATCAACAGTATTCTCATGCTAAATCCAAAACCATACCACCATACTAGCTACTATGGAGAAAATTAACTCTATCTGAACCAAAATCAGGAGAGTCCCATAACCAGGATTTTTCAAGGCTGTTAGGTAACTGTCTCCACCAAATGAATGGATCTTGGAAAAAAATAAAGCTATGTCATAATTCTAAATAAAGGATTTTTATTTTTTTTTTTTGAAGGAGAAGAACAAGACCATGTAGTAATCTTCTATTAGTATACATGTGCCCAGGTATGTGAATTTAACTCATAACTTTTCTTCATGTTTGCCTGTAGCCCAAAAAAATTATACTTACAAGGAGACCTGATCACTCACCTGAGCTGGATATAGCTATGGTTTAGTTTTATGTTGTGGTTCTTCTTGCATCTGAGTTTCTCAGTCCATTACAGTTTTGTGTAGAAAAACTGTGAATTGTAGTTGTTAGTGTGAGCCAGGAAAACTTCAGATATGCTTTGTTTAGTCCCTGCTGGTCTCTAAAGTATTGAAGCATTTGGCTTTTTGTAGTGAAGAAGTTACTATACAGAAAGTCTTTATTGCTTTCTATTATATTTGCATTTTATGTTTTAAAAGTCTCTTATATTCAAGTATATTTTATCACAGCGTGTCTTCATGCCAAATCCTCCAGAATAAAGCAGTATTCCAGTGTGACTGTTCTCATTTGGAAGAAAGCATTAAGGAAATTTCTATGAGAAAAGACTGAACAATGAAAGGATCAATACAGAGGCTAACTGTTGAGAATACTGAAAGAGGATCAAATCAGTCACATCTTACATGAAGGCAGGGTGAGCAAAGAGGCTACAGCAATAACAGTGAGAGAGAGGAGACTGGAAAATAGCCTCAGTCTTGCCATCAGGACTATGTGGGAGAAAACTCTTCTTATGCCTGCATTTAGTCCGTGTTTCTATAGCTTAGCTCTGAGTCAATACTTGAAGTGGTGGGATCACCATGACCTTCTTTTTCTTCAATGTTCAAATGTTTTATATTTTAACACTTTTTTTCCTACCTCTATTCATCTTAATTATCTCAAAGCTCTTCTGTGAACCTTATCTGTGAACACTGTCCTAAGGCCTGAATCTTAGATACATGAAGCCTCCGGAGTGTAATATGCACAAATCATAGTTGTAGTTGCCCCCTACATATGCTAAAGTGAACACAATTCACTAATCAGCTCTATAGCATAAGATTTCTTTTAAGCCACAAAGGCAAATTCTGCCCATGTAGAGTGATTGCAACATGGGAATTTAAGTAATTGGCAAGGATTTTAAGCATCATTGAAAATTAAGGGTTTCCATGGGGTGATATTAAACATATTTCTAATAACAGGCTAAAAGTAGAGTAAGAAGCAGAAAGCAAGGATCTGAAAATCACAGTGTAAGAGACAGTTTCCAACTACAGTAAAGAGTATAGAAGGATTCAAATAACAAGTTTAGTAGCTGAGTTCCTTTTTAAATGACTGTGTTGGCTTACGATGAAAATAAATGTGATTAAAGCATTCTTAGCTCTGATTTAATGTGTCATACTCCCTTGACAACTTAGCTGAGAGCTTCCACAGACCTCTCCAATTGCTTTCAGGTAGAGAAAATGGTTAGTCATGTACAAAATCATTTATCAGAATTAAAGAAATACTGAAAAAAAAGTCTGAACAAAAATCCACCATAGTTTCCTTGCTTTGTATGAACTGGTAACAAAGTATTTTTTATAGACAACAAAAATCACTGCAGTGAAAATGATTTGTATTGCAACAAATATGAACTGAACCAACTTTTAACGAACCATCAGAAGAAGGGGGAAGTAAAAAGTGGAAATATTTCCATGTTTTTACACATCTTTTGGTTTTCAACAACTGCAACCAAAAGGAAGACAAATAGCAGTTTTAAAACACATATTTAGAGTCCATAATGTTCACCTGAATTCAGGCGTTAGCAATACTGATTTTTTTTTTTTTTAGGTTTTAACTCCTAACTTCAGAATCTTCTGTTTATTGTTCTGATCTTCAGGCCCTACATTTTTTTTTTTCTGTGTGAGCAGACTTCTACTTCCACCATTTAAATGGACTTTTGAAAAGGAGCAAAAAATCTTCTTACAAAAGGATTACCTTTGTCTCTGTATTCTCTTAGACAATCCAATCTGAGGTACTTAAAGAACTATATCCTCCACCACAAGTGAAAATAAAAGTGACCTAAGAGACGGGATGTTAGCCTGGAGTTAGGATTTCTACCTTCTTTGCCCTGCTGGAAGATTTCTATGTGAGGAACTCAAGTCTGTAGTGATGAAGTGAAATGTATCTTAGATAAAATCTTAGATAGACAGGGTGCTAGCAGAGTCTTTTATCCCACCGTCTATCCCCAAATTTTCTTAATAAAAATTTGCTAGGTATCTTGCTTTTTGGAGTTTCCTTGCAGATTTTTGTCTTACTTTAGAACCACAGACAAGCAGATGGATTGTGTCTTCTGTCCTGAGAGAGAAAATCTGTATTTACTACACCCAGAGGTAGTGAAGCAGAATCTGACCCATAACTGTTGTTCAAGATTAGTGCCATTCAAACAGGGTTGTATTTCAACATAGTTTAGAAAAGAAAAAGACCTCATTTGACCTCACTTGACACTATTTGAAGAACGAAAAGTGATTTATAAACTTGACGCAAGAAATTTTGTTATTCTTGAAGAAGATCTTGTGGCACTAGAAGTAAGTCTGATCCTATATGCTTTTCTCATGGTAGAATCCCAGTGACTTCAGTAGATTGGCATGGCTTAATACTCAAACCTACAAATACTACACGTACATAATTTTATTCATGTCATTTCCTCAAAGGGAAATTTAACAGCTAAATTGAGGTATGAGAATAATGTGTAATGCAAGCTGTTGTGAGTATTCAAGACATTTTTACTGTTACACACTCAGAAGAAGAGACATTAAAATCAATGGTTCACTATTAACAAACTGAGGCAAAGTATCCAGTCCATCAGCAAAAAGACATAAACAGCAACACATTCCTTATACTGTACACACATTAGCCAATATTAACATCGAAATCTTAATTTCAGCATCCACAAAAAGCAACCTCCTAGCATTTATCTGAACAACACTTATATTATACAAATGGAAGGAAGCTTGTAATCCTTATTTTAACTTTTTTTTTTCCAACAAAAAGGTGAAGCTAAAACCCCAATATATTATTTAATTTAAATAAATTGAAAAAATATTGTTATTTAATCAGGAGGAATTAGTTATATTTGAGTATTGAACTAGATTTTCAGGTGTACATAAGTTGACAATCTTTTAATGACTATCTATAGATCAAAAATAGCTTAAGGAGAAACCTCAGTATACAATATTCAGAAACAGTAACTACCAAGGTAAATCTTCTTATCCACTTAACTCAAAATCATTGATCTGCATGTTCCATATCTTAACTTTAGGCATTAAGAAAAAAAAAAAAAGGAGTATTTTAATAGAAATAATATTTCTGCTATCAACCTGGGAAATGGCAAGGAAATCAGCTGTGACATGTGAGTTTTAAGAAATTCTGTAAGCTTATAATTCAGCACCATTTATGGCCAGTGGCCTCTGCATAAGAAATGCTGTAAAGAAAGCACAGTTGTCTCTGTGACCAAAGTCCAAGGAAACAGATTTCAGGTACATAAGATTATGCTTTGAGGACCCTGAATAATCACCACAAAAATATTTTATCCCATATTTTAATAATCCCTGCCTATTGGCTTCTACAAATCTACCAAAATTTGAGCTAACTGAAGAACAACAAAACTAAGGAGTACATATCTTTGGGTAACTTAAAGTAACTAACACCTTCTGCATCAAGTCCTTCATCTGTGTCTCCCACGCGATATTTTTGGAGTCAGTAATGTCATGGCTGACTAAATAGCTAGATCTGTGGGAGTGAATTTAAAATCTCAAAGAAGCACGCCGCATGCACACTGCTTTAATGGTGATACATGTGAAGTACCCATACCAGTACATGTTAAGTACCCATACCAGTGAACCATAGTCTTCATTTCTATAGTACTATGTATACTACTATAATATTTCTATATTAGTATACTTACAATATATACAATATTGTGTTTCTGCAGTATATACACATCCTTTTTGATCTTCTGAGTTACTTCTACACCATTTGAACTAAATCTTGATTAAGAACAACATTTAGGGCCTGACCAGACTTCCAAAAAGAGTAAGACCAAATAGAAGGTACCTTCTGCTATTGTTTAGTTTAAATAGATATAATATTGCCTCCTCTTACAGGTTTATTACAAGTGTCAGTAAGACAATTAACATTTATGTGTTTTAGCTTATATATATATAGCACAAAAGATATGCGTAAATGAATGTCAATATAGTAACAATAGGATTTCCTGGGGCACGATAACATTTTAAATTGCCTCTGACAAAATCTCTGATTTTAAAATACTTGGTGAAAGTCAAAATAAGATTAAAGGTCTGAACTCTTCTCTCTCACTGTTTTTTGGAAAAGTAGTCTCTATAAAAGGAAGAAAGGACACCTTCAAAATCCCAATTTCTAATTTTATTTTCAATTCTTGTAAAAAGGTTTCTTTTCATTATTCATTTCTGCAGGCTCCTGAGACTGCTTTTCAGATTTCCAAAGGATCAGTGCTAGAATTCAAAAAAAGACTATACAACATCTAAAAATAGTAGGAAGCATTCAGTTTTACAATAATTGCAGTAATTAAATAACTAGCTCAATTTAAATGAGGTTACTTATGTGTGACTTTTTGTCTCGCCTCTGGTCCTACCAAAATAAGCCCCATGTTTCTTTAAATGAAGCTCGCTGATAATACATACCTGTCATGCCATTCCCTTTGAGTGCTTGGGGAAATAAAAATTCATAGCAATTGATTGCCCTGTGTAGCCATGGATCCAGATGCCCTTTCAAATATTCATAAAGATCTTAAAGCAGTCCCCGTGGATCCCATTTGTCTGCTGTATGTTTATATATCCCTCTAGTCTTCAGGAAAATTGTCAGACAAAAGTCACTTTTGCAGCTAGATATTATTGACTCTTTCTACCTTGTAGATTTTTGTATTCTCATACTGTGTATTGTGAGTGAAAAATGGAACAAGATGAAGAAATGTTTATGAATATCATATACCAAGTCTTAAAAGTTCTTCATTAAAGCTGGGGGCTTGAAAGCTGTTACTGATAATAAATGGATGAAAGAAAAAGACAGAGGTGTTAAAATTGGAGTCAAGTGGAGCAAAATCTGAGATAAAAATAAAGGACAATAATGTCACATTTCCACTCAAAGTCAGATCACTACATTCAGAGTTACATGCCTGCTGAGCATTCAAAATCTCTCACTGAGATCAATGTGAAGATATAGTATAAATATAAAGCCATTTTTTTTAAGTTTAACTCTGTTTTAGAAAATATTTCCAGGGTACTAAGTTTGTGAAACATGTTGTTCTCTTATTTGATTGGCCATTTAAAGGCCTCTAAATTATTATATCCTAATAAGTTATCCATTTGCAGATTCCTGAGAAAGTTGGGAACAGCGTTTAAGCCCTTTTGTAGATGCTTTGTCTTACCTGTTCTATTCAAAAAGCCATGGACAAGAAGGTGTTCATCCAACCTCATAAAAAAATATCCATACCAGTTTGCAGGATAAAGTTCTGGCCACATAATGATTTAGGAGTTAGCAGCCAGTTTCCATTTCTGTTTTTCAGGATTAATGAGATTTTCAACTTCAATTTTTTTTTCCTCTGCTTAAGAGGAGATTCCAAATCTATGTTCAAAAATGCTCTAAACAGAAGATATAGAAAAACGGAGTGCTCTCTGAACTCTTCAGTCCTTACCCTGTTCTGCAGCAGCTGCAATTAGCTTGAATAGGCCATCAAAGCTCAGGTGGAATTTCCTGAATACCTTGGCACTCCTCCATACACTTGCTCACGAAAAATGTGACAGTGAGAGGACAACAGAAAGCCAGAACCTGGTCAGGAAATGAGTCTTGGCTGTCTCCTGTTGTTCCCATTCTGCTGCTTAGGTAATAATTGCAGTTCAGGAGTCCAGGAGTTAATTAAAAATGTAGCAGCTGTTTTATTATCTATGAAGTAATGCCATAAGCCAAGCTAATGTCAGTAATACATAATACTGGTGAAAGACAGCTATGTATCACAATACCTGTCTTGAATTCCCACCCTCTAGAGCTATGAGTTGAGCCACAAAATGTTAAGAACATCACCATCAGTATACACTGCTCCATAATATTGTTATCCATCAGATTCTGTGGTCTTTTTTGAAGTAATTTCACAGCATTCAAAAATACAGTGACAAATATAACTACACATGAAACAGACAGACATCAACAGACCTCAATAGAAGGGATGTGGTGATTTTTGATGCTGTTTTTAATTTAAAAAATGAAAAGAAAGAATGATTGGGTTTAAATTAAATTGACTAGAATAGAAAATAAACAGTGTATATGACTCTATGCTCTATGGTATCGCATAAAAGGACCCAATGACACAATCAGTATGTAAAGGGAATGTGTTATGCACTTATTTTCCACTTAAAAAGCAGCTGTTTGCTTATGTAGTGTCTTTCCCAGTTGAAATCAGGATGCAAATCAGCATGAAGTGAATGTTCACTGTGGGCAGATTTGCTTCTGCTCTTGGTGGACTGACTGAATCCACAACAACAGGAGATTGATCCTCTCTCACATACTTAAGGAAACTCACAGAAAAAAAAAAAGAGAGAGAGAGAGAGAGAGAGAGAGACTGAAAAAAGCAGGAATATAACACTATGGGGCTAATTTAAACATGCAAAATAGGGAAATGAAAACACAAATCTTCCCCCCAGAGTGTATGAAAAAAAGCAGGGCGTCACTGTATGGACTGAAATATTTTGTAGACTGATGTAATTCAAACAGAATTATAGTACCTCCTCTAAGTTCCATTGCTTTCATGAATTTTGTCAGATACTCCACATAGCCTTAGCAAAGAAATGTAAGACAAAAGGCCGAAAATAAGTGCTAGCCATTATCATTTTATGTGTTGAGTATGCTAATTTCTCCTCCTGTTACCTTGGTGGGCAAAACTGATCTGCTGAAACCAAAGAAGACTTTATTTCTTAAGGTTAATGCTATTAAATCTGAATGAAGAGAAAGTGGAAAAGCTTGTCCTGAATGTACTAGATAACATCAAGGGCTTAGAAATTCTCTTGCAAGTGGTACCTGTACTACTGAAATTTTTAGTAAAGATTCTGGGATACATACTGCAGAAGTTACTTTTTATGTTCCAGTTCACAATCTAGTGCAAAGACCAATGGAAAAACGTTATCGTCTCTTCCTAATGCAAATTCTAGTGGAATTGTCTCTATTAGTTTCAACAGATTGTCAATGACTCTCTGCAACTCTGCAAATTCTCTGCAAAACAATTATTGTTTTCTCATTAAAACAATTATAATGAAAAGCTTTTTGAAAAATGGCAAAAAAAAAAGGAAAATATGAAAAAAAAAGAGCACATTTGGTAGTTTTCACCAGCAGAACTTCAGTCTTCTATAGTTTAGGTCATAGCTCCCCATTTCTTCTCTCTTCTCTCTCTTTACATTGCAGACATAAAAGTACTTCCAATGAAACATTTGTTAAATTGATGCTGCATCATGCCACTCATCAGCTACAGGGATACTTTTCATTTGGATGAAAATATTTAGACAAAATCTATGACAGAGAAACTTCTGTAAAGCAAAGACATTCAGTACATATGTAAATACATTTCAGATTGAAATATAGTTTTACTAAATTTCTAAACTGCTGGTTTCCAAAACAGAGAAAACATTTAAATGATATTTTCTTCAAATAGTTATGAGAGAAAATAAATAAATAAATTGGTCATGCAAATTCCTTTATTTCTACTGAGAAATTCAAGTTTAATCTAATATTCTTTGAAATCAGTTTTGATTGTTGTATGCCAAAATATTGACCCATCCAAAAATCGGAGGAAAAATAAAAATCCTTTATATTCCTTATAGCTAACAGTATCAGATTGGGCTAGTCTAACATTATCCTGAAATATGAGGAAGTAAAACTTAATGGTTAATCAATTAATGTGCTTTGTTCTATTTAATTGAACATTGAACAATGAAATTCTATTTAATTGATGGTCAGTGTTGCTGCCGGCATTTTAGATGTGCTCCACCAAATCAACAAAAGGAAAGTAAGGTTATGGTGAGTTCATCAGCAACCTCATTAGACCCTTGGTTTGGTGTGACTCATCCTTTTGTGACTATACAATTAGTTTGGAATGGTGGATAATAATCTATTCCTTTACTAATCAAGCTGATTTAAAGTATTGTCTAGCAGCAGAACTACTGTATTACAAAACAGGGAACGAATGGCAACAACTTATTCTTTTTAAACTCTTTCATCAAAGAAATTGTGTTTGGCTGCATATATGCCAGAGAGAGTATGAAAAGATGTGAACTTGAATTTGAGAGCTCCTGGACATAACAATCAAAAGACAAAGACTAAACATGTTCCTTCATTTAGCCACTAAGTTTCAGAGGAAAATTTTAAAAGTGTCTGTTTAAATGAACTGAGAATGAGAAATATATGCCCAACACATTTATTATGCAATCAAAATTGTGTACTGTGTCTGTTCCTCCTCCAGCTTTTATGTGCTCACATACTAATTTTCTACAAACCATGACCGATTCTTCATTTAACACACAGATTGGACTGTGTTTTGGGGTTGCATAATTTTGTCACCAAAGGTGGTAAGAGCACATAGAATGAATAAAAGAAACCACAGTCCTACACATGAGTAAGTAAAGTGCCGCCCTGGAAAACTGTAAGTTTTTCTCTAACTCTGCACAGAACTGCTGTGTGTTATTGGAAGAAAAATCACCTAAGATTAAACTTTCCCTGGGTGCCTGGAAATTGCTTCTGCATGTTGAGAACTTGAGACTTTAAAGTGTTCATGCACTGAGAAGAAAAATGCTATAAATTGTTATAAGATTTTGAAAAACAGATTTCAGATTAATTAAAATAGAAAGCCTAAGGTAATGGATACTTCTGATTTTAGTCTCTTTTTGGTTTGCCATTTGCAAAAATTGTGATATAATACCAAATATTTAGAAATTGTGAAAATAAATTCACCAGTCTGTGAAGAATACCAGAATAATTTAATATCTCACTGGGATTTTCATGGGAAAGTCATGTCTGATCTCAGGCCCATCAGCTCGATAGTTGATACCCTTGTGTTTATCACACAGAAGCATTCACCTCCTTGGAAAGACAAGCAGATACCTTATTACCATCAGCTGAAAATGATAATTTTGGTGTGAAGTACCTACTTATGTCATTGACAAAGCAATCTTTTCTTTTGCTAAGAAGACTGTAATCCTACTCTGGTGACCAGGGTACCCACCAAAAATTTTATTTACATCTTCAGCTCCTAGCTGATGGTACAAAAGAACCATATTTATATCACTCTCATCTGAGATTTCTGATTTGTGACTTTATAATATTAACACTCCAAGAGACAGTAACTGGCTAAGATGTGTAAATGCTGTAAAATAGAGGCTTGCTAGTGCAAATGGTTTAGAGCCAGACTTTTAAAGTAGCCTGAAAACTACCTGTCATTCATTTGGACATTTAAAATGCTATGGTAATTAAAGATATGAATAGGAAGAAAACTGCACAGAGAAAGGTAGAAGTACATGTCTAAATTTTACTTCATAAGAGGTAGCAGAGCAGAAAAGCACGATTTCCTTACTTTCAAGAAGCAGTTTCCTACTTCCTACTGTTGTCAGATTTTACTGTCAGCATTTTTCTAGGCAAGTTTATAAATTGATTTTGTGTAAGTTGTTTGCTTTTATCTCTTATTCTATTGTTACTAAGGCTTTTTTGTACAAATGCTAAAATGATAAAAAAGACAATTTCTTATGGATGGGCAAATATCTACCGTGACACAGTAGGAAAATCTTCAGAGTACTTGAAACATATTTGAAAAAAAGATCTGCCATTGAAGAAGAAGATGACAACATTAGTAGGAGAAACTGAGTAACTGATCTGCGGTAAGAAACTGAAGCAGGAATTGTTGCACTTTGTCAGCAGTGAAGTCCGTAGACATTTTCCAAGGATGTTATCACCTTTGACATTTTATGTTCCAAACACCTAAGAAAGCCAATAAATTGATTTGTTGTTTCATTACCACTGCTCATGTTTAGAGGAGGACATTAAATCTCACTAAAGGTGGAATAAAAAGTGAAGTAATCTGTTTAAAGTATGGACTACTAAGACTAATGTGAAGAAAAAATAAGTCCTAGAAGGCCATGATGTCAGATACAACTCCTGCACCAGGCATTTTACTATAAACATGATGTTGATGTAAACAATATCTCTCCCAGTCTGTTAAACTGGAAAATTATGTTTCTGGGTCCAGTGAGATAGAAGTATGCTTCTTACTCAATCATTTCAGTAGAAGAAATAGACCGTACATATGTATTCAGCCCCTGACATACTGATTTCTGCATACACTGAGCATAAATTGAACTTCTATTTTCGTATTTATCCCAGTGCTGTTCACAGGTAAATACAATGTCCATTGTAATTAATTGCTTTGGAACAACTACCATGCCTTTGAATTCATACTTCACAGGTGCATTTATGATGTGTCTTAAATCCATATAAAATTAAAATTTTCCATCTTATTTTTAATTTCTTCATAAAGCAGAAAAAGGCCATTATTGACTCCAATATAAGGCTTTGGTTCGTCATTATAAACAAGACCAAAACAAAGATGTTTGGAACGTTCATTTCAAAGTATAACCAATTTACTTACTTGCAAGAAGAACCTCAACTAACCTTCAGTGCCTTAGACTAAGAATTTCCACATGCAATCTGCCTCAGACTAGTTCTATTTAGTGCCTTATTAACAACTTGGATAATGCAATAAAATATCTGTGGAACAAACTAGAAGGACAGAATCAGAATTCAATGTGGTTTTGATACATTAATACAGTGATCGATGATATGATCTTCAACAAAACATGTACTTGGTGTCATGAATAAAACACAAGGGAAAGTCATTGTTCTACCCTGTTCAGGCTAATTAAAACTCTACACAAAAGCATCACCAAGTCTGGGACATCTACTTGAAGAAAGATGTCTGGAGTATCTATTAAAAGGAAGATCTAAAGGATCTGAGAAAAATCTAGATTAGCAACAAAAATATAAGAGATTTAGGGAAAAATATAGGGCAATTATCGTATTCCTCAGTATTGTTTTGATGACTATTTCACATTTTATCAAGAAAAGAGAAGAATGTGATTCCATTAGAGAAAATTAATTTAAAAAAAAAGATGATAGAAAAGGTTCTTAACCTTATTCTATACCTCGATCAATATGTCCAGTAGGACTAAAAGAATTTCACACAAAAAAATTTTAAGGTATTCACTAGCTTTTATAACAACTTCTAATTATTAAGATAAGAATCACTATTAAGGTAGTTGTGGAATTTCCTTTACTGCAGATTTTTCAGAATACACAGATAAGCGTAAATAATCTACAGTTACCCTGCCTCAAGGTATTGATAAAGAGTAAATAACCACTCTCTAATGTTAATATTATTGGGCTTGATGAGGAAGTTCCATTCATTCCATTTGGACTTCCTCTTTTCTTTGTAAGCATTGTTAAGCAACACCAGCAATCCCCCCACCCCCAATAAAAGTAGTTACTGCACAAGATCTATTATTGAATTTACACTCATGCAGATAACAAAAATTAAGAGGGACAAATACTAACTCATCTCCTTTAACTATGCCATAGCATTAAGGCAATTTCTATTTTTGAGATATGTGGTAATAATCTTATTTACTTTGGAATGAGCTAGTTAATTCACATTATGCATACTCTTTACATCATGCAAGTGTTGACTATGTTTTCAGTGGTCACACCCAGAATAACATTTTCTATTATTTCAGTTCTCCAACTGGATGCTGAAAACGTAATGCAAAAAAAAAAAAAAAAACGATTGTCTTGTTTATCTCGTATTTGTTGTGGATGCGAATTTTATTTAGATTTGCTTCTAGCTAGCTAGTTTCTGAATGATTAAGAGACAGGAACATCTGCCATACAAGGAGAGGCTAAGGGATCTGAGGTTGTTCAGCCTGGAGAAGAGAAGGCTCGGGGGGGAATCTCATCATTGTGTATAATACCTGATAGGAAGCAGTACAGTAAAGGGAGGCAGGCTCCTCTCAGTGGTGCCCAATGACAAGACAAAAGGCAATGGACACAAACTGAAATACAGGAATTTCATTTTAAACATTAGAAGAAACTTATTCACTCTGAGGGCTGTCAAACATTGGGACAGGTTGCCCAGGGAGGTTGTGGTATCTCCATCCCTGGAGATAATCAAAACCTGACTGGAGATAATCAAAACCTGACTGAATACAACCTTGAGCAATCTGCTCGAGTTGACCGTGACCTAAATGGTGATTGGACTAGATGATCTCCAGAGGTCTCTTCCAACCTCAAGGGTTTCAACCTCTTCCATGATTTTAAATCACATGTAACTGGCATTCAGACAAATGAAGAAATTTTAAAAAAAGATAGGTAGATAGTTAGAAAGAAAGTCAAATACTATTTTTACCAAGAAGAGAAAAAAGGGCTTTTGGAAGAAAAAAGAAAAGAAAAACATTAATTATTATGTAAAAAAATAACAGCAGAAAATTATATAAACAATACGGTTACTTGGGAAGACAAACACCACAACCACAAATGTTTCTGCTTTGCCCAAGCTTTTATCACTGAGCACAACACCATATAGTATGGAATATCCCTCTCACCAATTCAAGTCAGCGGTCCTGGAGGCACACCTTCAGCCTACTCACTGCGGGGACAGAGTTGGAAAAATGAAAAAAAAAAAAGAAAACTTCAATGGTGTGCAAGCACTGTTCAGCAAGAGCCAAAACATCAGTGTGTTATCAGCACTGTATTAGTCACAAATTAAAAACGCAGCACTGTACAAGCTGCTATAAGGAACATTAACTCAATCCCAGCTAGACCCAAAACACCGCAACAAACAATTTTGGCATCACAGAACAAATTTTTCAAATGCACAAAATATATCTGGAATTTTCTCATGATCTTTATTTTTAAAATTTCAATTAAAGAAAATAAAATGAATGAGCAAGTTGCTGAAAATTATTTTAGAGAAGTAAGATGATAACATCTTATTTTTAGCAAGGCAGGAAAGAGAGAACTTTAAGCGACAATACTGTCTAATGTAAGACAGGCTAAGCTGCTGCCTCCTTCCCTGTCTCTCATTGTTATAGCATTCGTAGAATTACCAGAAATCTTATTTAAAGCACCATAAAAGACTATTTTTTTCAAACAGTTTTCCTGAAAAATAACGTTTTTATTAAAAAAAAAAAGAATCTATTGATGTTCATTAGTGTAAAAAAAAAAAAGTTGTGTGTACTTCTGTATGTACTCTTAATTTTGGAAGTCCAGACATGGAGTCCACTTCAAGTGTCACTATTTTTACAGCCCACAGCCTTGTGCAATAAAAGCCATCTTTCTTCAGTATTAGTGGGATGCCATTTAGAAAAAAAAAGTTAGAAAAAAAAAGTTGTTTAAAAAAAGCAGTTTATAAGAATTAGTTCAGTTTTTGACCATGCCCTGAACTACCTTCCACATCTCAAAGACATTTTTTCACCCTTTTTTCCCTTTTTTTTTTTTTTAAGTGTTCCTTAAAGATCTTTTGCAATACCTTCTGGAAACTCTTTCTGAAAATTAGAAAAAAAAAAAATTAGAAAGAAAAAAAGTGTTATATGACCTTCTCGAAACTCCTGAACAATTCAATAAAATGTCGGATTCACTTACCAAATGAAAAAAAAAAAAATGTAATTGTGTATATGCAAAGACACAGTTTCCATGGGTCTTAGGGAGAGACAACTATCATCATTGTCCTTTAGAAGGTGGATATGGGTGCACATTCATTACGTCAGGAATGTTGTCTTCTCTCTTCATGCATTCTGTTAAAGTGTGGAAAGAGACTATCTGTGAAGTACATGAATAACTTATCTAAGAAGCATGGATATGGGCTGTGCAAGTTTGCCCAGAAATTGCCACCCAGTTTCACTCAATTTTGCTGTAATAATAAATGAGAAAAACTATAAAACTGAAAGCAACTGAGTGGAACAAGGACACACAAAGCCAGATACATGATTCCATGCAATAAAGAAGCATTTGGTAAACTACGACTCAGGCATCTAATTATTTTATGGAAAAAAAAAATTGAAAAAAAAAATATATATATTGCCTCTGAACCACAGCAAGGCCAGATAGGGCCCAGAGAAGATCTGGAACAAGTGTGCTGCAGATACAACTCTGTTCCATGAGGGGTAATACAGTGTCGACATAAAAAAAAACTAGTAAGAGGCAATGAGTTTTGTCAATTGTTGTCCACAAAGGCAGTGTAGGTGTTGCACTACTGTTAGAGAACAATGTTCAGGAAAAAAAAAAAAAAAATCACATATAATCTTAATCTTCTCTTCTATTTCCACAAACAATCTGAGCAAAACTAACACTAAGCCAAATACTCAGCTCATGTAAAATGGTGCCTCTAACTTATTCCAATCAAGTCATGAGGCTGATTTACCCCTGTTTTAACAAGTGTACTTTACTTTAAATATAATGACAAAGAGGCCTAGACAAAATCCAGCAGAAAAATGTCTCACAGAAAAGGAGTTTTGTGAGTTAGATTTCCAATATTAGCATTCATCACATGCTGAATAGCTCATTAGCAGTGTGACTATGTATTAATGGTCTAGAGCAACTTGTCCCAGGCCTTGCTGGTAATATTTCAGTAGCATACAATTTTGGTCAGATTATAACATGACCTGTGCATTTCCAGATCCTGT
Source organism: Anseranas semipalmata (assembly GCA_013399115.1). Classification (NCBI taxonomy): domain Eukaryota; kingdom Metazoa; phylum Chordata; class Aves; order Anseriformes; family Anseranatidae; genus Anseranas; species Anseranas semipalmata. Next base: position 479,992 of record VXAA01006786.1, on the reverse strand, counting down.
TCATGTTGTGTTGTTTCTGATCCACGGTCAGAAACATTCATTTTTCTCATCATTAAAGTGCCTCTATGCCAGGGGAAAGGTTCTGGTAATAATGGTTCTGGTATGCTGTCTAGATTTAGTCCTCTTACTAAATATTCAGGAGATAATGCCCATAATTTAAATTCTGTAACAGTCACCACAGATATATCACACACACAAAAGCAAAAATAGGAGAAGGGCTCTTCTCAGTGGTATCTATACACATGAGAAGTAATTAGACTGGATTACAACTGATATTAAGGTTATTTAAGAGAGAAAAACAACAAAGTCAGAATGCTTAATATTCTTTAGTCAAATAAAATATAAATTATCACCATTGTCTATTACATTTCATAACATAGCTTCTTTTTCTATTCTATAGGTTCATCTATGTTAGGTATATGTTTTGCTTCTGACAGCAGTAATGTTCAGACCTATAGGAAGGGAACTCTGCTTTTAAAAGTTTTTCTTACCACAAGAACACACTTGGCAATATACTGTATGCTGCAATTGCTAAAAACTGCATCTGCTACCACACAGATTGAACTCCAGAATTCCCTGCTGTAGACTGATATTTAAGGAGGAAAAAAATATCTGCAGAGAACAATAACAAACCAGTTCAATAGCAAAAGTCAAATAACTTGTGATGAGTTAAGATGATGATCATGTTTTCTGTTTTATTACCATATATTCTTTTCGTAGTCTCAGATTCCTGTCATTTTGTGAAGAGTTGATCTAGCATGTTACAATACGTGAAAAACAGTTAAGGTTCAATTATCCTGAAAGATTGCTGTTAATTATTCTTTTTAATGTAGTGCCCAAATTGAAAGTATAAGAGGTTTTCTAGTCGAGAAAGAAAAGAAAAGAAAAGAAAAGAAAAGAAAAGAAAAGAAAAGAAAAGAAAAGAAAAGAAAAGAAAAGAAAAGAAAAGAAAAGAAATAAAACTGCAATTGCTTATCTTTTGTTTTTTCTAGATCTACCAGATGTCTCCTAGTTTTGTTGGTTCTTTTACATTGACTTTAGTTGTCAGTTCTCTCACCTCAGAACATCCTTATAATTCAGAAAATGGCTCAACCCTATAGTGGCAATAATTCTTCTCTGGATGATTTCTCGGCATTTCAGAAAATATTAATAGGTCAGGAAAGTTTCAGGTTGCAGAAATTATGAATCATACAAACATCATTTGTTACCATCATATATTAAGACATTCAGTCATCCACAGAAAGAACAGAAACAATGCCTTACATTGACCAAACATGCTGCATGAATAACAATTACAGAATACTGGAGTAAGCAGTGCACAAACACACAAAAGCTTGAAAAAAAATTCTTCTGAGCTACATTGCACATATTTTGAAAGACTGTATTTCTAAATTCTAGCTCTGTTAATCAAGAAAAATGTAAATGTGTAAATCACACATTATTAAAAGAAATGATCATACATAAAACAGTGACCATTTGTTTTCAGAAACCTCATCATGCAAAAACCTCGGCAAAGGAAACCTCTACTGTTATGGTGATTGCTTGCTGCTGTGTTGTGAGTTTTCTATTTAAACAGAGTATGAGTCTTCCCCCCCCACTCTTTGTTTCCATATCCAAATTCTGATAATATAATAATCTTTCAGTTTCTGTCTCCAAAGGTTCAAAGCTATCTAGTTTATGTATTCTTACTTTTTGTAATGCACAATTATTTTTCCTTTTGCAGTATTATATATGAATATACGACTCTTTTTCTTTTTAATATATTCAATTTAATAGACATTTGTGCTGGCTAGCAAAACTTTTAATTAAAATATAAATTACTCAACCAATTTTGAACTCCATTTAAATTTAATCTGATCTCACATAGTATCAGTGGTGATATTCTTCTCTTTATTGTCTTGCTAGTGGCTGGACTTGACAGAAAATCCAAGGAAACAGCAGATTTTCATTGGCCAAACCTGGTCCTGCAAGAACAGAGGACAGAAAGATCACAAGGAACTGTGTATTTGCGAAAATGAACAGTGTACAGAGCAGTAAAAGCTATAGGAGACACGAGCTGTGAGACTATGGTGACAGGGCATAACAGTGTTGACTAACATATGCAGAAGGATCTCAGATGTTTCTCTCCTCACTTAGTGTGGTGGTTTCACACTGATGGCTTTCTAAACTCTATCACACCACCCTCTCACTCCCCGCCCTCAAAAGAACAGAGGGAGAAAATTCGATGAAAAAGGGCGCAAGGGTTGAGATAAGGACAGGAAGATCACTCAACAATTATCATCACAGGCAAAACAGACTCAACATAGGGATATTAATGTAATTTATTGCCTATCACTAGTGGACTAGAGCAGTGAGAAACTACAAGCAAACTACCAACACCTTCCCCCACCCACCCTCTCCTACCTCCTCCCCCCGAGCGGCGCAGGGGAACGGGGAATGGGGGCTGCGGTCAGTCCCTAA
>VXAA01006786.1:465412-477329 GCA_013399115.1 Anseranas semipalmata | reverse complement strand
GTACCCATGGGCTGCAGGGGGACGGCCTGCTCCACCATGGGCCTCTCCATGGGCCGCAGGGGAACTTGTGCTGCGGCGCCTGGAGCCCCTCCTGCCCTACTTCTGCACTGCCCTGGGTGCCTGCAGGGCTGGTTCTCACTCCTCTCTTTCCCAGATGCTTTTGCACAGAAGTTTTTTCCTTTCTTAAATCTTCTCTCACAGAGGCATAAACAACATTGCTCCCTGGCTCGGCTCTGGCTAGTAGTGGGTCCCTTTTGGAGCCAGCTGGAACTGGCTCTTATCTAACTCGGGATAGTTTCTGGACTTTTCTCACAAAGACCACCTCTTCACCCCACCCCACCCCCGCCCCCCACTACCAACCCCTTGCCACATAAGCCCAATACATCTAGATATCCAGATCTACCAATTGCCATAGCAAGTGTATGAATCTATGTGTTCTTATTTTAAATCACTATTCCTTCAGTTTCCAAAATGTCCTTCTGAAGACATGGCTGTAAATGCAATCCCTTGTGAACTGCAGATGTGTTGGTGTGTACCTCTGGAACTGATTTCCATATTCTGCAAGTTCTGGATCAGTATTTCTACCAGAATGAAAAATCCAGACATGAAGGTGTAGCTCATCTACTTCCATCTTGAAGAATGAGGCACAACTAAAATCATACCGTGGCTTCCTGAGTAGAATGAACAAAGCAAGTGAGGAGCACTAGAGGTGCCAGCAGTATATCGGATGGTGTCTCATATGGAACCTGCTGTTTCACAATCACATGAGGAGGAGTAGGAGGCTGGAAAGGCCTGTGACTGGTTTATAAACGCTACAGATGGCAATTCCATTCTGTACAGTTTGTATATTAACCACTTCATTGCACTATCCTGTGTGAGCATTGAAAAGGTAATGAAATAGGTAGCAATTGGATGTGTTCCCAGTGTAATAATTTATTGCCTATTACTAAGAGACTAGAGCAGTGAGAAAGTAAAAGCAAATTAAAAACACCTTCTCCTCCATCCACCCTCTTCTACCTCTTTTAGTGTGTTGGCTGGTGCATTCCAGAAATGGCTATCCTAGAGAGATATAGATGCAAAACAGTTCATGTCGAAGACTGGGACTGTTACCTTTAAAGCATAGACACCATAAAATGAACCCAACACAGGCTATAAAATTGGTTGCAACTATGCCTAAAGTGAGCTGAGATTCCTTTGCTGGCAGTAAGTCTAAAGATAACCTCAAGTGCCTAGAGAAGCTTTAAGAAAATATAAGCAAGAAGTTAGAGAGTTCAGTCAAACAGTATTTCTGGGCTATATTAGAACTAAGAAAGAATGAAATCAAACTGCCCTGATGTCTGTAAAATAATGAGCTTTTTAGATATCAACAGATATTATTAATATATGTAATGGCTCTTTTATGATGTATTCTCAAGCACACATTCATTACACCTGCATGCTGCTCAATTAAAACAATAGAAAACTGAATACACCAAAGCAGGGGATAATTATCCTGATAAATCCAAATTGTCATTATTCTTTCAGTAGTAGCTTTGAAATTAACACAGATATGGATAAAAAGCTAACTAAAACTTAGTCATGGCTCTTTTTCATTTAATAACACCAAACAATTTCAAAGGATATCTGTCTTTCTCAAAAACTGACATAAAGGCAACACATGTTCACAGCCTATTATTCTATGACTAAGGCAAAAGTGTTAGAGGCTAATAATAACCCAGGATGAGACTGTAACAGATAACAAGGGGATGTGTGATATGTAAATTCCTAGGATGACTGGAATTTAGATGATTTCTAAAACCAGCACTCAGAAATATTTTAAAGACAGATAGTGTAGCAGAATCTTACAGGTAACCAACAAAGACACAGAAGTAATTTGTAAGAGAGAAAGCAAATTCCTACAAATGTAAAAGTAATACAGATAGTCTCTGGCCTGGATAAGATATACAACAATAACTGTTGTAGTATTTTTTAAAGTGAGAAATAGAGATACTCCCATAATACATTTTAGATGGCAGGAAGCACACTGTACTATATCCTTAATACAGCAACAGAAAATATAGCTCAGATTAGAAGGTAACTTCGATTTCTCTGCTGACTTGTAATTAATCTTTGGGCAATCAGAAAGCAATACCTAACACAGTGATGCCATTTGGGAGATGGCACATACCAACTCAGTTTTCATTTCCTTCTAATGCCAGTTAACTCAGAATTCAGTAGTAAAAATGAAAATAAAAATAGAAGCTTAAATAGAAGCATTAAAAACTAGTTATGAAGCCCCATGGTTATGCTGTCAGCTACATAGAAAAACAAATCTGTAATATGTTTACTTCAGGAAAACAAAACAAAAAAAAAAAAGAAGAAGAAAAATGTGATAGATCTCTAGGTCCTGATTTTATTTTATTTTATTTTATTTTATTTTATTTTATTTTATTTTTTTGTAGAGTTTTCATCTAGTTTCTGGTGGAAGAAGAGTTGATGAAAAAATTCAAAGGAGGGAAAAAAATAAAGGACTGGTAGCATCCATATGATGGAGAAAGTTTTGAGTGTGGGAAGATAGATGGGGTGGGAAACAAAGTGAAGCTTCGTGGACCTGAAGCAATCTACTGTAGTCAAAAAATGATCTGTCACTAAATAAGGCTTTCAGGATTGTGACCCACAGGACTAGATCCATTCAATGTCCATCGGAAAGTGTTATTTCTACAACATTTTAGCAAAATTGTTACCGTAAGAGACCAAGACAAAAATGTGCCTTCAGTCCTACCAGCTGTTGAGGAAAACTTGTGTTGCTCCTAAAAAAGGAAACGGAAAATGAAGCTCTTAAAATTGAGGTCCTGACTGTGCAAAAACTTGTGCATCCACTAAATTGTATTCACTTGCAAATCAATGGCATATCTGGAATCATGTACATATTTACAAGAGCTTGGAGTGAGATATAATTGCTTCATACAGCTCTTGCATAAAAAAAAAATCTTCCTGGCTAGATATGAAGTCTAGCTGTTCTGAGCAGAGGGCTACTCCTTTCTTCTGGCCTACATTCCCAAAAATTCAGTCCAAAGTAGCACGACTTATATTTTTAATGAAAAATATTTTTTTTCTATTAAAAAAACAAATGCCAGCACCTGTTAATTATATTACACAGCTTATTACACCATAGAAATAGACCTCAAACCCAGGAACTGAGTTGCAGAACTGCATGCCAAAATGCTATAATATCAGTTTTCAGCAGTAAAGCTATTTTTATTGCAAAGAAAATCTTGTTCTGCTGTGAAGAGATTATTCGTAAGCTATATCTATCCTTTCCTTGTAAAAAAAAAAAAAAAAAAACAGAGACCCTATTGGTATGTTTGTTTTCATATATTTATCTGTTGCTAAGAAACTATATCATTCTGATTATTTAATTAATGTTTTTTTTTTTCATGACAGGTGTCATCATTCCTAATGTCTTATATTCAGAGAAAAAGATTTCAACTCTGAGATATCAGCCAGACACAAATGAGTAACATTACTTCAATTTTTTAGAGAAGCAACAAATAATCTAATATCCATTAAGTCAATGCATTTACTGCAACACTGGTCAGAAGTGACCAAGGCAGTGTACTTTCTATACAAGAACAGTTTGATACTGTTATCCTCTTACATCCATAGACTTCAAATGAATAATGTGGCTACATTATTTAATATTTCCAGTTCATACTATGAGATCTGGGTTTAAGAACTGAGCAATCTCTCATACTTATCTGTATATGTCAACTGATCTTACTATGGAACAGGTAACAGAAAAGAGAGAAAAAGGATGTGCTGACTAGATTAGAAAGTGACAAAAACAGTGAGCTGTGTGTGTTGTCATAGGAACTGCAAGCAGCAGAAATCTCAGGCTTCTTGACTCTGAATGGCCAGAATAGAAATCTGTATTTTACAGTAGTACTAAGAGCAATAAGTAGTACTAACAGCAAGAGATAAAATAATATAAATAAATAATATTTTTAAAAAAGGCAAAAAATAATCTAAGGTTCAAATTCAGGCTTTATAATTACTTTCATGTGTTTTGATATAATTTGCAACTGTAGCCTCATATGCTATTTTTCTCACCTGCTATTTTTCTTTCACCGTTCAATATTATTTTTGCCCTGGTTTTATATGTAGCTCTAGACTAATTAAATATAGTATTTTAAACCTGAGCTGAACATTAAACTATTAATTCACACACGTTTCTCCTGTGTTCTTACCATAGGAACTAACAATTTTACATGCATTGATATATTTCTCTTTACAGCACATCAGTGAGATTTAATTCCTGATTTTATAAGAAACTGAACCTAGGGGAAACTAAGAACAAAATCATTTAAAATGTCCAGGATCTCATCATCATCATCAGGATCTCATCTCATCGTCAGACTTCACAAATATGTGCTAGCAACACCAAAGTGTAGATATGAGCAGTTCTGCATTCAATACTGTGTTTTGAAGGAAAACTTTCTACAGTGATCAACAGTCGTTTAGCCTATCCTACCACTTCTCACATTGCCCCTTCTGCCCATTCTGTCTCTATTTTTGGCCCTTACGCAGCATGCTTACATGCTCCAGTCCCAACCTTTATTCCTTGTCTTCCCATCTTTTGGTCTTTTCTGCTCTCAGCTTTGTCCTAATTTATATTGTGCTCCTCCATTTACCCTCATTTACTTCCATTTACATCTCTTGTCCTTGCAACTTCTTCCTCTTGTTCCCTCCAAATCTGTCCATTACTCGTTTCTGTCCTTTTCCATCAGGTACTTTCTCTTTTCTATGCTCGCTGACTACCAACAGCAGATTTCAGAGTCTCTGAAGACAGACACTTGTCCCAACTCTTCTCAGCTCTTTTACCTGAGACTTGGACAGTAACAGCTTAGAGAGACAGTCAGAAGAAGAAAACAGAAAAAGGCCTGAAAACATCATGTATGATACAGTCTTATCAATACTTACAAAATTACATTTACTTGTTGTTTAGCTATGACACACACAAAAAAAAAAAAATCAGTGCGTGGTCATACAGATAATTTTTGTATCTTTTATAACATCACTGAAGCTGGACAAGTCACGTTACTGCTATTAACTCACTATTTAATTTCAAGTGAAACAAACAAACAAACAAACCTTTTCAACATAAAATGGAACTATTTTTTTCCAACATGGATATAAGAACACTTTTTTCCTAATCTGGTTCTCAGAAATGTCAAATCTTTTTATCTGAACTATTTCTTGAAACCTTCTGCTTGTATCAGAAACCTCTTCTTGAAAACATATGCTTGAATTGATTAAACTTTAACAAAATTATAAGGAACTGAAAACGGGTATCTGTAGAAAGTGCCTGAAAAATTTAAGTACATACTTTAAAACACTCAAATACACTTAAATAGGAATGATCATATAAGAAAACAATATAAATCTGGGAATAATTCCTGTTATATTAATTAGAAATACAATCAACAGAAAAACATACATTTTACCAAAAATATTTGAATATTAAGCATCCTTTAAAAATGAATTGCCAATCAGCCAAGAGGGGAAAGTACAAGCCTATGTGTTACTTCAATCTTGCCTGTATACACTCTGTATGGAGTAATGCAACACCTGAGAATTTAGTAAGAACAAAGTAGACTGCAATGATACTTCTGCAATAGTAAATTTCAAATCTGAAGAAGTTGCATCAATGAAATACACACTGACAACAGAGGACTAGCAAATGTTTGCATTGCCATAGATTAAGTTGATAAAGTATTAGCTAAACCCCAATGAGTACAGTTATGTAGATGTTCTGTCATCTTTTTTATTTAATATTGATCATTTTCCTATTGATTCTTTCTCTGGGGGTACTACAGCAGCTCTGATTGTGACATTATTGGGTTCCTGTCCTCTATTCTAGCTCAGCCATAGATGTTCATGTGTTTGGAAAGAATAATATAGGCTATGTTTTAATGCCTTGCTAGTGCAGATTATTCACCACAGCTATTGAAGGCCAGAGAGCTTCATCTTTACACCTCATAGATTCTGAATTGATCTGTTTCTCACTGTAGCCTCCAGAGCAGGAAAAAAATAAATAAAAAATTATAAAAGCTCTAAGCAGAGTTACCAAAAAACTCCATACTCATCCCTCCCCTTCTCAATAGAAGAGGAGCCCTAATTTATGTTCTACATGCTGAAAGTAATCAAGGCATTAACCAGAGTGCTGCATTTTGCAACAGCATTCAGAATGATCAGAAGTAATAAGGAAAAGTCATGTAACAACACGGCGATTCAGAAACACACCTCACTTCAAACTACATAAATGATTACCAATACATGCAGGTCATCTACTTTCTATCATGGTTCATTTAGCTAATGAAACATTTTGGCAGCTAGTCATAGATTTGCAACACAAAACCTACTGACAGAAGACATATAAAATAACAGAACATTTTAGCACATAACTGATCAGATATTCATTGTGTTTAATACACAGGGGTTTCTTTTGACTATAATCTCATCTTATTTAAAGGCAGTAGGTTTTATAAATATCTAAATGTCATCACTGCTAACTCTTTTATTGACAACAATTTCACTAAGGAACACCACAGGTATTTCTAAACTAATTTTCAAAATATCAAATGCCAAGGACACTGTGTGCTATTGATAAAGTACTGTTATGAAAGAAGCAGAACAAATTTGATTTGTTTAGTAGATGAAAAGCTTGCAGCAATAAGCAACTTTTGCAAACAAACACCACAAAAACACACTAGTTTAAGTCATGAAAGCTATAAGGACTACCCTGGACTTTGGGAGAGCAGACTTTGGCCTCTTCAGGGATCTGCTTGGTAGAGTATTGTGGGACAAAGCCTTGGAGGGAAGAGGGGCCGAAGAAAGCTGGTTAAAATTCAAGGATCACCTCCTCCAAGCCCAGGAGCGATGCATCCCAACAAGGAAGTCAGGCAAAAACACCAGGAGGCCTGCATGGATGAACAAGAAGCTTCTGGCCAAACTCAAGCAGAAAAAGGAGGCCTACAGAGGGTGGAAGCAAGAACAGATAGCCTGGGAAGAATACAGAGGAATTGTCCAAGCAGCCAGGGATCAGGTTAGGAAAGCTAAAGGGCTAAAAGCCCTATTAGAATTAAATTTGGCCAGAGATGTCAAGGGCAACGAGAAAGACTTTTATAGGCATATCAGTGATAAAAGGAAAACCAGGAAAATTGTGGGCCCTCTCCAGAAGGAAATGGGAGAACTGGTTACCTGGGACATGGAGAAGGCTGAGGTACTCAATGACTTTTTTGCCTCAGTCTTCATCAGCAAGAGCTCTAGCCACACAGTCCGAGTCCCAGAAGGCAAAGGCAGGGACTGGGAGAATGAAGAACCACCCACTGTAGAAGAAATGGTTCCAGACCATTTAAGGAACCTAAAGGTGCACAAGTCCATAGGACATGATGAGATGCATCCGTGGGTCCTGAGGGAACTGGTGGATGTAGTTGCTAAGCCACTGTCCATCATATTTGAGAAGTCGTGGCAGTCTGGTGAAGTTCCCACTGACTGGAAGAGGGGAAACATAACCCCTATTTTTAAAAAGAGAAAAAAGGAAGACCTGGGCAACTTACCAGGGGTTGGTATTGGGACTGGCACAGTTTAACATCTTTGTCAGCAACATGGACAGTGGGATTGAGTGCACCCTCAGCAAACTTGCTGATGACACCAAGCTGTATGGTACAGTCAATACTCTGGAGGGAAGGGATGCCATCCAGAGGGACCTGGACAGGCTTGAGAGGTGGGCCCATGAGAACCTCATGAAGTTCAACAAGGCCAAGTGCAAGGTCCTGCACCTGTGTCAGGACTTCCCAACCACAAATATAGGCTGGGTGGAGAATGGCACATTCAAGGCTGCAGCCCTGAGGAGAAGGACCTGGGGGTGTTGGTTGACAACTCAACATGAGCCAGCAATATGCACTTGCAGCCCAGAAAGCCACCATATCCTGGGCTGCATCAAAAGAAATGTGGCCAGCAAGTCGAGGGAGGTGATTCTCCCCCTCTACTCTGCCTTCGTGAGACCCCACCTGGAGCACTGTGTTCAGCTCTGGGGCCCCCAGCATAGCAAAGACATGGATCTATTACAGCGAGTCCACAAGATGGCCACAAGGATGATCAAAGGGCTGGAGCACCTCTCCTATGAAGACAGGCTGAGAGAGCCAGGGATGTTCAGCCTGGAGAAGAGAATTCTCCAGGGAGACCTTATAGAAGCCTTCCAGTACCTAAAGGGGGCCTACAAGAAAGCGGGAGAGGAACTCTTTGTCAGGGCATGTAGTGATAGGACAAGGAGTAATAGTTTTAAACTAAAAGAGGGTAGATTCAGATTAGATATTAAGAAGAAATTCTTTACTCTGAGGGTGGTGAGGCACTGGAACAGGCTGGCCAGAGAAGCTGTGGATGCCCCATCCTTGGAAGTGTTCAAGGCTGGGTTGGATGGGGCTTTGAGCAACCTGGTTTAGTGGAAAGTGTCCCTGACCATGGCAGGGGGGTTGGAATTAGATGATCTCTAAGATCCCTTCCAACTCAAACCATCCAATGATTTTGTTTTAGACATTCTCATCCCAGAAACTGAAGGTGCACAGAGACACAGGTAGCCAAAGAGTGTTTTAATAAATACTCCCCATCTGTAGAACTACTATTAATTTTTTAAAAGATCAGTGATGAAGAGCAGATCCTTCTGCCATGTGTCATTTTGAGTTGCTGAGTATTATATCAATTACTTGGGAGATATTGGGTGCTGAACACTCTGAAACATGGCAGTGTAGCTAATATTGAAAGGTCAGCCTAGCTGTTTGATTTCTGCAGAGACAGAATTTGAGAGTTCCCATCAACTCTAAAAACACCATAAGGTTCCTAAATAAGATGCCTTTTTTAAATGCTTAGAACTGAGAGTGAGATGAAGTGAGAACAGCATCTGACAATTTTCACCCAGGATTTGGGGAAAATATAATTTAATCATTCCACTGCCTAAATATAATCCTTCTTCATGGCCACCATGTATTTTATACACCTACGACTACTGTATATAGAAGGTATAATGCTATCTATACAAGGTAGGATTCTGATGTAGCCCTTTGGGAAAATAAATAAATACCAATTCAATTACAATACACAAATAAAGCTGTATGTTTTTTGCAAGATTGTTGTCTTTCTTTGAGGAATTTGAAAAAAAAATAAAAATATCCTCATAAGACGATAATCTCATAAAGATATTCAGAATGTACAGTCCATTTTAAGTACTTCACTTGAGTACCCAGAGTGAAATCAGAATTCAGTCAGACTCACATGGAAATATTATTAGTTGCATGTAGATTTATGTGAGAATTAACCTGATATCAGCCAATCATATTTTTGAAAAAATATCTTTCTTGATAGTCAGAATGTTACTGTACAAGGAACAATATAAAGGACATTGTCAAGATGATATCTAGCTTTTGAGGGGTATTTTAATGAAGTACAATTAGTCTCTGAGAGAATAAGTGAACTTGAGTGTTTTTAAAAAGATTTTTAGCATCACATTTCCTTCTTTTTCTAAGTATTTTCTCTAAGAAATACAAAGTCCAATACTTCCAGCACTTGTAAGCAACCTTACTGATAAGATTATTCCACTAACATTTTGAGTAATACTCAAGCGAGTAGACTCATTCAGTACATATTTTCATTACTTCTGCTGCATTAGAATAAACTTAATTTTGATGTCAGAAAAATAACTACATTCATGCTCCAACTAAGCACATTTTTCAACAGATACTAAAAGTGATTTTCCTGGGGAAAAGTCAAAAAAAATGTTACCAAAAGTGGAAATGTTTAAATGTAGATATGTCCTTAAATCTGTGGTTAATAGCTATTTCAACTACACAGGTTTTATTTTCAAATGGATGATGGATATCTCTACTGAAGGAGTGATCTTGCGTCTTTGTTAATGTCTCTGTAACTCATGATAATACTTGGTGTATCTCAAGCTTAAAATTATTCATTGTGCCTAGCACATCTGAAATATTTTATTACTTTTTCTGTTAGCGTTTTTTCGATAATTGCTAGAGTTATCAGACAGAGATATGGTAGACTTTACATAGTAAGGTTTTAGATAGGATTAAATTTGACATAACATGTCAGGTCCTCTTTAAAATGAGGTATTAATGTCCTGCAAGTCCTGGGTAATGTGCATTTATATCTGATAAATGAATTGGGTTCTGCACATGCACAAGAACTGAAGTTCGCCTATCATAAAAACATATTTATAATTACAAAATATATTGAAATATGTTTTCATTATTAAGTTATTCTGCCATCTAAATAGTGTTCAGTTATTTCTAAACTGTTGGAGACACTGAACCGGTGCTGCATTGCAATCAGAAGCACAGCCTTATACAGCTTGTCCTTTTATCCTTCAAAACCACCACATGGGACCTCACAATATTTCAGATGGAATCCAGTTTAAATATGCGTTGTATGGAAAGCTAGTGAAATCTGCAGAGTTTCATTCCTGAAGTTCATACTTTTTTTCCAAGTGCTAATTCTTTTCTTTGTTCCCAGTCTAAATCTTTGCAAGACATATAGGAGCTAAGCCATAATACTCAACCTTCTGGGTCCAGGACAGAAGAGAACATTTAATATCAACTATAATTTTACAACAACAAATATAAAAAAAAAAAATCAGGAAAACAAAAAACAAACAACATATAGTGATTCTGTTAACAGAGAGCACAATTACTTCAGTATGACTGCTAAACTGAATTAAGATACTCAAATACAAATATTCACAAAATCAATAACATGGATTGAAAATCATGGGCCAGTCTGTGATCTCAGATAAAAACACACAAGTGCCATTTTTGTCCATTAAAGTAGCTATTACTGAGGGCAGATTCTGGCCACTGTATCTCCAAAATGACCAGATTCATGTTAGTAAACTCACAGCTGTATAAATCCAATTTCTGGGAAAGCAGGTTCTGATGTTATGTACTGAATTAAACTTTCCAGTCTAGTCCTAATATCAAAAGTCACATCTATAGTCATAATATGACATTTAAAAAGAAAGACCTTGCATCACTTTTCCTTAGGAATGCCTTTTTTTTTTTTCTCTCAGATATCAAAATATGTTATAACCTAGTAATAAGTCACCTCAAAGGAAAAATGCATGTTTGATGTCTTAGTTTGTACCTTCATGTTTTATTTTTATTAACTTACAAGTTAATTAAGCAATATTTGTAGCAAAAATACTTTTTTTTTTTCCCAGAAAGAGCAAAATTGGGAATTGTTTATGCAATGATCCAGATTTGAATTCCTTGCTACGTCCCTGCATTCTCCAGCTAAATAGATAATTCTTTCTGTAGGTTCCTTAAAAGAATATTAAATCTAAGTCCAGACTGAGAAAAAAAAAAATACTTTGAAATGTAGATGACTGACTACTGGTTTAAAATACTTTGTTTCATGCAATTCTTTGGAGTGAATGGAGCAGTCCCCCTATTTCCTATTAATTATAGAGAAGAAGATGAAAAGAGGGAGTGGCACAGCTATCCAGACCAATTTGGCAATATTTGCAAGACAATTCTTTAAATTCTACTGATCTTTTTACCAAACAGTAATCATATGATTTTGAAGTAGCTTTTAAAGTTTCAAAGACTAAACAAGATCAGNCATATCTGATTTAGCATAGGTTCCAGGAAGTGGGAGAGAACATCTAAGGTGCCCTATTAGTATACTAGCAGAACTGTTGGAAGGACAGTGTGATAGCATGAAATAAATTTTTTGTATGCCAGACACAGACAGTAAACCTGTTGGGTGATAGAAGCTGATCAAGAGATTGTATTTGAAGCCAAAACTCATGTTCTGCAGGTAAACAACTATATGTTCAGCTACTGAGAAAAAACATGAAAATCACTTGAGAAAA
>VXAA01006786.1:435229-461693 GCA_013399115.1 Anseranas semipalmata | reverse complement strand
TTTTTTTTTTTTTTTTTCTTTCCATAATAACTTCTTCTCCCCCTCTTCTTTTGAGGAGGGGGAATGAGAGAGTGGTTGTGGTGGAGTTCGGCTGCCCAGCAGGGTAAAACCACCACAAGTTTTAAGACGGCACAATCTCTGGATGAACAGCCATTTAAAAATTATCTTCATTCTTCTCTTCTGCAGGAAAACAGAACTTGATTGAAACTATCATTTTTTTAATTGCTCTAAGAGTTTAACTACAAGAGTCCATGATCTTTACATGACAGGAATAACTCAAATGATCCAATATTTTAAATACAATTTATTCCATGATTTAGTAAATACTATTATATTCTGAAAGATTACTCTGTCAGTATGAAGGACTTCTCTCTTGGTATTACTCTTAGATGTTTGAGAATGGAACTGTAATTTGGGAGAAAACTGTATTCTACTACTTGTTATAAAATTATCACAGTCATTTAACAGTGGATTTCTCCCCTGTTTCTTGCAGTTGTGGTAAAGTTACAAGTCTCCCACAATTTCAAAAGCATTTATTCTATACTTATTCTTAATATGATCATACCATCCTATTCATCTAATATATAAAAGTAATGGAAAAAGGTAGTGCATTTTTAGGCTTTCTAAAAACATCTTATTTTGAATTAGAATGACATATAGAAGTGATTTTCAAAAAAGGCTTTGCTAGAAAATCTGTAGGTTATAGGTCACAATTTTACTATAAAAATTATACTTAATATAAATCCAAATACCTGGAAGAAAAAAAAAAAAAAAAAACTGTGAGAAGAGATAAAATGCAGACCTTGATTTCAGAGTAATGCCACTGAAGCTGAGTAGTAATAAAGATTTTTTAAGCTATTTGTTATGCTCAGAATTCTCAGTTGTATGCATGTTTATCTGACTATTCAAGCAAACTCCGCTCTTGAAGATAAATAGTACATATTTTGTAGTGAGGAAGCACTGAAGTATCAAAATGCTTACTTACAAAAGATTACTGTCCTTTAGAAATACATAAATATTAAATGTGAATATAGTAATTAAATAACTGGAAAAGAAATGAAGCTAAATCAACTTAAAATTAATGGTTAAAATTCTACCTTTCCTGAGACACTCAGCTGAAATCAAGGAATTGAGCACTCAGTGTTGTGGACTCTAGACTCTTCTTTACTGTCTCTTCTGCTTCATATTAGTGAAAAGAAAGATCTTTCTTTAAAGAGATAAGTTAAAAAATACCCAGTGGGAGTAAACAAACTGTCTAGATTTGTAAAATCACAATGACTGCAATATCTAATCTTCAGAAGCAAGATAAAATATTAACAACAGTGAGAAAGAAGAAAGAGATGACAAAGGCAGCAGGATTTTCGTCTTCCCCAATCTAAGTCCAGTCATGCAAATACAGAGGGAAAAACCAACAACAAAGGAAATAGGCTCTCTAGAATTAAAAGGAGAAAAAAAAAAAAAAAAAAAAAAGGACACATATATGGCAGTATCTTTCCTTTATCCAGACAAGCATGAAATACATACAATAAAGCCATCTTTCCTCTTGCCATGGGGGATTCACTTGAAAGAGAATCCGGACACAGCTAAAGGTACGTGACCAACCACCACAATTAAAGCAAGTTTTACTTGTAACTCTGCCCTCTCTTTCTCTGGCCTTTCATATCTAATTAAAAATCTTTCAGTTAAGTATCTCTTCTTTGTGAAATGTAGCTTGACTTCAACACTACAAGGATTTCATTCCTTGACTTCAAAGCAGTTCACATGAAGGCTTGTAATGTAAATGCTAGTTATATCCATATGCTATTAATATATCTCAGCATTTGCCTTCCACTGAACTTTTAGGGTTTACACTTCCTTATCTTTTATTATACAAACACCTGTTTTTGAAATGAAAGAGGAGTTGCTTTAGATCAATCTAATTGGTAACATTTTCATTAATTGTAGACTAATTTTAAGGGACTTTAAGGGCTCCATTTCTCAGCTGCTTAATGTTACAGAGACTTCAATGAAACTATGCAAATTTTAAAGATCTGTATAGTCGGCTATGTGTATAATAAAATATATATTTCACAAAAATCTGTTTGTAAAGTACAGTTGGATATTTTACAAATGTTTTTACAAATGGACAGTTTAAAATTCCTATGAATGGGTAGAGAAGATTGAATTTGTAAAATATGTTATAAATTATAAAATATTTATCTTAACATTTGTATAGGTTTTAAATAGATTTTCATAGTCCAAATTTTAATTGCATTATTTTTTTCTTCAACATGCCTAAGGCTAATGTTACTTACTAGAACAAACTTTATAAATCAAGTTTATGTGGAAATGCTATAAACAGTAATAAACTCAAAAGTGCTTTTTATAATTAAGCATAAATTAAAGTTGGAAAAATACATTTTATATTGCTTTATTCTCATTTTCATTTTCAGGGGTTCTACAGTATGTATTTACTTATCAGTTTCCAAAATTCTGTAAATCAGAGGATATTTCAGTGTAAATGATTCGTTTCCACTTGGTCATGAGGCTGGTACAACTTTTCATGGAACGTCATACTCTTGAAAAAAAAAAGACTTGTATATTCTCTGAAATTGTAATAATTTGCAGAAAGCAGTAGCTATACTGTTTAGAGACAAATGAATATGAATATACACAAAAGGCTGGAAACATTAGTTAAGCTATCTTCAGACTATTTATTTAGCTCTGAATTTATGCCTCCTGAAAAGTGTCATATATCTTGGTTTTAAGAGCATCTAAAATATATTTAGGATTAAGTATTTTCATGGGCACTGTTTTAGTTTTCAGAAAGACTGAAAAATTCTAGCTATTTATAGTTTAATTAAATTGCAAGTTCTATTTTAACTCTATAATGAAGCAAAAGTGTTAGGAAAAAAAAAAAAAACTCAGAATAGGGTGAATTTCCTTTCAAAGTGCTTAAAGGATAGGCTTACCACTGGGCTATACTGTGAGGGGAAAGCTAATGCTGTAATTAAGGTGAAACCCAAGGTCAAAATGTTTTCAACTACGGGTCATAGAAAATATTACTAGTGAACAATTAAAAGCAAATTCTTTAAGTTATTTCAAACACATATTAATGGGAAAATATTTTAGCCAGCTCATTTGGATGTGCTTATTTCTCCACTGAAATCAAAACTGAGAGGACTGCATTATTCTGTCAGCTAGCCAGCTTCTTCTCCCAAAGGAAAAATTAGTGGCAGATAAAAAGTAGTAATAACACAGGATAGATGGCTGCCTACCACGGGAAGCCTTCAGAAGAGTTTAGAGGCAAGAAAACCTCTCATATTCCTCACATAAGGCAATGAACATTGTGTCATACATTAAACCATTGTTATTCACATGGATTGGTTAGGGACTTGAGGCTCTGACTCTGGCTGCAGTTAACCATCCTATTTTCTGGAAGCAAGGCAGCTAAGCGGAAAGATATTTTATCCTACACTGAGGTTATGTTTTTAAAGGAGCTAGTTGATGAACTGTGCCACAAAACATAGTCTTAAAAGTGCTGTAAGTGAGAAAAAGAAAAAAAAAAAAAGAGACAGAAAGAAACCAACAAATATACAGAAAGAAAAAGCAAACCATACAGAGCTGAGAAAATACTTGTGTTCTTGTCAAAACTCTTAATTTCACCATCCTTGTCAGGAAATGGCTACCATTATAGACAATGCCTTTGCCTGTAAATGTTTGTAAACCTATCAGAATTTACTGATCAGAAGTATTTCTCCAGTATCTGAAGGCAATAGGTTCTATAGGGGTTTAAGCTCAAATGAGTCTTTAAACTACAGAATAAGCATTGCAGAAATTATAACACAAGAAGGAATTACATTTTCACTGTGTATCTAATATAGCTGTTTTGATATCCTTAGGGTTAAAATCTTGCTACAAAATTCAAGTCAATGAAAAAGAATGAAAAGATTCAGGCTGATGCAAGGTGAAATGGCTCTTGGTCCCATTGATGTGGCTTCATCAGCACTGAGTTCCAACATGAGCAAGGCCAGATACAGGTGAAGACAAGTTACTGCTTACATGTACTTTAGGAAAAGCTTTTTCTAGCAATTCATTTAAGCATTTAATAAAACTGAAAAGAAATTGAAAGCATAATGCAAGGGTTTGAAAGACCTTAAGATGCCAAATATGACAAGAATACCTTAGATGAATGTTGTCAATTTCATTTTTTATTATTATTTTGTTTGGTAAAAACAAAGAGGTCTCTATTCCAAAACAAAGGTGAAATTCACAATTTAGTTTCTGATGACGAGTATAAGTAATGTAATTTTAAGGAAAGTTATGCACCTCAGAGGGGGATTTAACAAGCATTAGAACTAGATATCAGAAAACACAGGAAAAAATGAAGGGTCTTGCAATTCTACCCTCTTTCGGGAAGAAGGTGGATGGGCTTCAAGCATCCCTTTAGGATTCATAAACACCTAGTCGTTGCCTAAAATTACTTTTTCAATTGAAGATGATAGGATTATACCCATCATGATTGTAATAGAGTAATAGTTCAATGCCTCACAAGCACTCCATTGACCAGTGCTATTCTCAGTCTGAAGGCACTCAAACCCACATTATCATCCTCTGCTGACTGTCCTAGACACTTGGTTACAGGTGCACCCCTCCTTCTGTTCAAATTCTGCTATACTGAAAAACAAACAAACTACAACAACAACAACAACCCGAAAACAAAAAACCTCAAAGTTATTGTATGAGAAGAGAGGAGCAAAAGGGCTGTCAATCTCCTGTTCATGACTAGCCTGTTCACTCACAGGTTTGAGAACCAGGTTCAGATAGGATATATCCACATTCTTGTCCAGTGTGGTACCGGGGTTATGACTGTGAATTGAAACTCTGCTCTCTGCCTTACCATGCTGTGGTTCACATCCCGGAGCTGTCTCTGGCACACAAACTGGATTCCTTTTGCCTCCCTCTACAAATCTGCTTCTACAATGCTGCACTATTTGCTAATGAAGATGTAGCCAAACACTGCTTAAAAGTCAGATTAAATATTTATTTGGAGAATAGGTTTAATTCCAGCCTGTTAGGAAGAAAATTCCCTTAGAGGTGGAAGGTGTTTGTTTGAACTCTTCAGGATGAGGCAGTGCTTACTCTGAATTCCTTTGCAGCCTTATGCACTCTCACACCTTATTTATGAAAGGAGAGCAACACTTCTTCAAAGGAAAGCAGTGGTGGATAGTGTGTTTCAATGGAATTTAATTTTGTCAGTTTGCCCTGCTACTGTACTCCTCCCACCGTGACAGACATAGCGCTGCCACCCTAGGCCACATCAAAGGTGCACATAGCCAAACATCCTGCCCCCAACAGAATACCATAGGAAATGCTTTGGGGAGAGTATAATTATAGGACAGAAGAATACTAGGTCTTCACTCACTTGAAGCTATTTTATACCTTTGATTGTTCTTACTGCCCTTCCCTTGACCCTGTGAAGGTATAATATTTTTGAGGAGAAAAAAAACAAGAACGCTACAAAGTGTAACAGATGTTGGTGCACCATGGTTTTAAACAAAGATATAAATGTATTTCTATTGTGCTTCTCTTCCTAATCATTTAAAATATCGTGTCTGCTTCCAGCTGCTACTTGGCATGGAGTTCATATAAAGTTTTCACACACTACTTATTACAACTCCAAGATCTCACTCCTGAATGATAAGGCTACGCTATATCACTGCACAGCTAAAGTTAGAGGTTGGGGCGAGGGCTCTCCGTAAATCATTTCACATTCACTTACATTGACTTTTCTGCCATTTTGTCCCCAGGTCACTCAGGAAGTTCTTTTGACATTTCTCCCAGGCTTTTTCTTTCTTTGAACACTTTCCATTGTCAGGACACTTCTTCCCCTTACTTCCAATATTTCCCATTTCCCAAATTATAACTGAATATTCTGAAAAGCAGAGGTCTAGTGCAAATTCCCTGTTGGGAAACATGAACATTTATTCTTATTTCTCATTTTAAAGGCTTTTATGCTTTTGCTTATCCATTTAAGGACCTTCCTTTTATTGCATGAAGCTTAGGTTCTTAAATGCTAGTAGCTTCCTGCAAGGTGACATTTAATGTCTATCTTCTTCCTTAAGATGAAACCAGTCTTATCTTTATACACAGAAGCAGATTTGGGTGCATTGAAAGTACTTTCAGGGCTGGCTCTAGACATAATCAAAGGTAAGGGACTGTGTTTGTCAGCAGACTCAACCCATTCTTACCAGTGGCAAAAACCTGGAAGTGAAGCTGGTGGTTGCTGAGGAGTAAGAGCAGAAGCTGTACTGGGGTAGGAGCAAGTGGTCTTGTCTCTCGGTGGCAGTATCCCTCAGTCCAGAGATACAAATGAAATCCTGATTCTGCCCATAGCTTTCTCCTGAATCAATCTCCTCTTAGAGGCTGCTCCTTTTTTTCTTTTCGTAACGTGGCCAAGCATCGAGGCCTAATTCTTAAGGTAGCAAAATTTAATTTTACTGACCTTATTATTACTTTCAAGCTACTCCTGCATCCATAAGAAAAAAGAAAGACTAAACCTGTGTTTACTTTGGGCATTTGTATAAACTTGTCTAGTCTAAACATCTCATATAAACCTTTTGCAAAAGACTAGCAGCATCACTTGGTTTATCTAGACAGCTCAGTGTTATCACAACAAACTCTGTATTCTATTTGTGCCACTGAAATTGAATTTCCCTTGACCCTTAAGCAAGACTACCCATATGAAAATAAAAGGCTCAAGAAATGCCGGAACCCTTGCAGAGTTCAGTCTAGTTCAACTATTGGCTAATGGTTTGGATCTTAACATCTTTTTAAGCCAAAAATGATTTTTCAGTCCTCCTTGCAGATGGGCTTGTTTTATTTCAGAGAGAGAAATACAGAGATTATTTTGACATATAATCTTCTAAAGCATCCAGGTTCATCTGTAGTACATTCCATTAGTATCTAACTTGCCTGTCAAACAGTCTGTATCATTAGCAGCAGCAGCATCTGCTACCAAACTGCATAGAGAGCGCTGCAGATTTAACGAACAGGTGTTTATTTAATACTGAATTTATTTTAAAGGTGTTCTATTATCAACTCCAGCAACACCAAGATGCTTCAGGAATAAAAATATCAGGCACTTAACGAGAATTCTGTCTATAATAGGCAAAAAAGACTATGAAACAGGTCAAATTCTCCCCTTGGCAACACCAGTTAAAAAAGTTTCCCTAGCAAATACATAAAAACAAGAGCACAAAAGTTACAGCTGCTAATAACAATAACCCTTCATTGCATACTGTCTCAATATAACTCAAACACTAAGAATGCCAGGGGAAAATCTGAACTCTTTCTAGGGTTCAGAAGAACTACAGAAAGAGAAGATTAGTATTATTAGCCTCTTTTTACCCATCTTTTATGATTGACAACAGAGAATATGTAAGACCATTAACTCAGCTTTATAATCAGATGAAACTCTCAGGCTAAAAAACTCCAAAATAAAATGAGAAAACACATAGACTGTCCACATTAAATTTTGATGCAGGTAGTAGCACCAGCCTCACCAGAATCCCATGTGCTTATACTGCCCTTTTTAAGCAAGAGTTTGTTTTATACCTCTCCTGACCTGGTCAAATAATAACATGCATCTTGTGTAAGACAATTACAATAAAATGTATGTTTGCCAGCAGGATGATATACAACGGCTTCTTTTTAATACTGCAGTTCATACCCATGTCTACAGGAATGACATACATAATAAGTGGAATATTATTTCTTCTTTCTCATATATCGGAGAGCACAAATCTGTAGAATTAATGTGTGAGACCTCCACCTTATATGAATCTGTGCAAAAAGTTGCAATCAAGGTGATGCACAAAGATCACAAATTAAAGATAGGAATAATAACCTTACTCTATTTAAATTTCCTTTGATGTATAAAAGAGAATGGCTATTTTTTTTTTTCTGGCAAAAGGACAGATTGATAGGTAGGCATGTTGATGACAGTGGTAACTACAACATAAGAGGTTATTTCAGCTGGTAGTATCTCATGGAATTCTTGATTTTTATTTTTTTTTAAATAGGGACACAGAGGTCTTTAGTTAAAAATAACAATACTAAATACCTATTTGAAAATCTCCTGTTGTGTCCAGAGTTTGTCACAGAGAAATTTACTCATTAGTGAAGTACCTGAGAGAGCATTTCTAACAGAGTGGAGGTAAGGAGGAGGGCAGAGACAGTAATATTTTTAAGGCATCTATTTTTTACCCCCCTTTTTTTTTCCTAACAATATTTAATCCTCAGGATTTCTTTTCTTCACATCTGCTTCCTTATATGTCTTCTCAATGCCAGCCCAGGAGATAACCAGTAACTAGCTTTCTTGCAACAGGAATGTTGTTCATAATTTATAAAGTAGTGACACAGAAAGATACAGGGAGAAAGAGAAGAGAAGGAGAAGAGGAACATTGAAAAGACAATGGCAGCCCGCATTAAAAGTCATTCTTCTCAAGCTAATGAAAAAAATGTGGCCATGAAACGATGATTCTTGGAGCCCATTTCTTGAAATTTTGAAATAAAATATAGTAAGCATTACAGGGCTAATTTAAAGTATTAATTGTAAATGGGGGCTTGAAGCAGAGGAGAGCATGAGAAGAGAGACAGGCTCAGAACTGACTGGTGAAAGGAGGAGAAGGGAACTGACAGCTGGGATGGAGACTGGAAACTACCGAAGCCACATCAGCACAGCCAAGTCCAAAATGAAACTCCTGTCGACTTCACTTCATCTCCACCATTGTCAGCACTGTGCTCTCTCTACCCTACAATAGCTCCCTTTTCTTTCTCTCTTCTGATTGCTATTGGAGTTTATACCTCAGGGAATAATGCCACATTATTTTTCACTTTATGGGTAATCACCTGTCTCTTTAAATCGACATCAGGTGACAGCTCAGGACCTTCATGCCAAAAAGCTCTTACTGAATTGCGGCAAGTAAGGCTTATAACCTGTGTAATCATTTTCTTCAGCAGATTCTTTATGAGAGCTGCCTCAGAGAAGACCCTGTTTTTACCCACTTCCCTCTCTCTGACACCATTGGTTTCTGTGTGGAAGCATGCTACTCTGGCCCAATTTGTTTTAATAGCACACAGTGCACTGAGGCTTTAACAAGAGCTGTTATTGCTGACTTGTGAAATAATTACTTGCAATGACAGCAGTGCCATCTTTCCGTGTTTGTTTTTTTTTTTCCCCTAGGAGGTATGCATAATTCAGGTTGGGAAAGTCCAATATCTTATTGGTTAATATGTCCAATCAGAGTAGAAGAGAAAAAAATAATAATAAGAAGAAGAAAATCTTGTCATTCCATTTAAAAACTACTTTCAAAGTTATTATTCCTTCTCAGAAGAAGGGAAGATCAGGAAGTTGAAATATGACCATTGAGGAAATACAAAATGAAACCCTTTAGATGCAGGTAGCTAATTAATGTGCAGGTGGGAACAGGGTTCTGCTGGCTAGAGAGCATTAGGCATCATGCACTGCCTCTGCCTGAGGCAATTCAATGAATCCGAGGAACTGGCCACAGCAGCAAAAGTTCAGCCAAGAAGACTTTCGTTAATGCCAAGTAACTAATCAAGGGCAAAATTCTTACTCTGTCCAGGCAGACAGTGGAACCTGCTCTAGATCTGTATTGCATGTCCTTTTTCCACCCAATGTTACTAGCTGACTTGTATTTTACATATTCAACCTCAAAATAGGTAGTAAAGGTGAAAGAGTGTGATTTCTGCCATTACTTTTAAATCACGGAGGTTGCTCTTGACAAAGCAAAAGAGGGAGAAAGAAGGGGGAAAGCAAGGAGCAAGACAAATGATTAAGAACAGGTTTGGCAAATTGCTCTATCCCCTTTTAATGGTTCATTATGAGATGTACCTGTCCCATTTTCAGCTAAAGAGCATTTGAGGAGTCTGAGAAGATGAAATGATTGAGAATGAAGGTAATTTATTTTTTATTTTTTAAAGTGCCATCATTACTGAAGATAAGAGAGAGAGGAACTGGTGGTAGAGCTGAGAAAGGAGGGAATTGAAGGGTCATAGCTGGTATAGATTAAGGGGAAGAAATCTGCTGGTAGAGAAGAGAATCGAGGATAAGAAACAGGGAAAGAAAGGGCCAGAGGAAATAACCTAAGTGGTGAAAGATGAGAAAGGAGTAGCAAAATAGGAGGATTATGGCACAACATGCCTTTGCTGGAGAGGGAAACATCTGTTGTGTTAATCAGAGCAGTCTTTGGCTGTAAAGATACCCTGTTCTGTCAGAGACATTGGGCTGGGTCTCTGTGGACTGCAGCAATGCAAAAAAAAAGGCTGGTGAGTGTTGAAGTCCAGTGTTTCCAGTAAGCACATTGGATCCTGTTTCTGCATGGGGACAGGAAAAACTGAGCGGAGAAGTTAACTATGTGGTTTTCATGGAGAGATTATTAGCATCTTTTGTGGCCTCTTTTCTTCGTGCCCTAACATTTCTTTCTTTTGAGGACAGTATCATGGCCAAAACATTACCAACTTGGGGAATTTTACTTAAATTAAATCACTGACAGTTAAAAAGACATTTGATGACCAATTCAGGTATTAAGGAAACAAAATCTAACACCACCAGAAAAAATAAAGAAACATTTAGGGAAACACCCTTTGTGAGCCTTCCCCAGATAAACTTCAGTGCATCACTACTCCCCCACCTTGGGGGTGACCCTTCCCAGAGCAGGTCTCCCACAGCGCGGTCCCTCCACTGGCACAGAGCAGCTCCTTCCTAGAGCGTGTCTCCAGCCATGTCCCCTGAAATGGCCCCACCATGTCCCCTCACCTGACTCCTCACAAGTCCCCTCCCTGCCATGGCTGTGGCTCTTAAATATTTCAGGGATGAGGCCCCGGGGAGTCTCAGTGGACTGCAGGGCTCTTCCCATTGGCATCAGAGCCATTTGGGGTTGTTCGTGACTGTCACAGGTGTCTCACAGCCTCATCCCGTGAGGGGCACCCTGCAGCCCCCTGCCCAGACCCTGCCAGGTGGTGCCCCATGCAGTCGGCTGCACTAGAACTGGCATAGATCAGCCAACAAAATAAAGATGCTCAGTCAAGGATACACCTTTGCTAGGATTAAGAAGCATTCATATGTAACTCATCCGATCTCCAAAGATGCATATAAACAAAAGCACATATTCATAAGGAATAAAAGCAAAGGAGAATGATTAACTGAGCCCACCCCAACAGCAGTCATTGCAAAAAATACCATTGAGAAGTCTTTTAGATTCCTATACACAGTCTGCTGTTAATTACAGGCCTGAAATTATCAATGAAAAGAGTCGTTCATTTCAACAATAAATAAAGACTAAAATTGCAGGCTTTGCTTCATAAACAGTAAATACGTACCACTGCATTCTAAGCCTATCTCTGCCCTTTGTTTAACCTGCCAATTAACTAAAGTAATTATGATTGGTTTCATTACTTACCTTTCCACTACAGCTAGGATGAATTCATCCACTCCATCCTCCTTAGTAAACAATCTTTTCCCAGTATGCTTGAAAAGAATTCCCTGCTTGCTTACATGTATCTGTCTTGACAATGAAGAAGGAAATTAGTTTTACCATTTTTTTTTTAAACAGAACACTTTATTTTTGCCCATGTAGGTCAAGATCAGAGGTATTGCTTTGAAGAATTCTGACACTAACATTAACCTCCACTTGGAACACGCAACCTCAGAGATGGTTTGGATCCCTCTCCTCAACGTCCGATTGCCAGACTTTTAGAACCAGTTACTGAAGTAATGAGAAACTAGAGGTTTATCTGAGAAATACTTAAGAAATGTCCAAACTACTGACACTAAACTTTACAATCACTAAATAATTGAAGAGAAGAAGCAAATACAATGCACATGAGAGCATTTCCCTTGAGAAGAAATAAGATGCTTTTGATAGTATAAAGGAGTATGAAAGTGATTAAAAGAACAAAGTGTTCTTTCAAAATGACACACTGCCTTCAAACCAGCCTTGACCACAGGACCACATGATGGCTCATGCAAGTAGAAGTTCAGATGCTTTAGTCTCCAAACTTCCCCTGAAATGTTGCATTTCACTGAATTAATGTAACTTCTCTCTCCTTCCTTTCTTAACTTGTTTTCATAGGAATTTGCTTACAACATGAGGGGGCAGAGTTTAAAGGGAAGAGTGTGCTCTGCAAAAGAAAGTTCAGAGGAAATATTTTAAAATCCAACCATTTAAGCTGTGCAGTGCAGTTCAGTGTAATGTACATGCTTGTTTTCTTATCCAGGAAGATAAAAGATATCTGAATAGCAGCACAAAATTGAGGAAAAAAAAAAAAAAAAAAAACAAGAAACTAACCTATACCTTGCTGCCTGGGAGCATTGCTAAGGTTTGGAAGAAATAGATTTCTTTGCAAAAAATGTTGCTGAGCTTTCTTAGCAACAGACATCTGATCCAAGAGGGGAGGAATTATATGGAAACCAGAGCAAAGGGGTGAAGGAGAAAGAATATTAGAACTGAACATAACTTCAGGGCTTTGTCTCATGCTTTGATCGTCTGAAGCAACTTACCCCTTTGAGCTACTTAGGAGGGAAACATTATTGTGCTAACATTTGCTCCTTAAAGGGACAAGGTGTGCTTTTAAGTTAAAACACAGCATAGAAGAACTTAAACTCCTGTTTGCCAAACTATTGGTGTTTAATCAGTTTGTTCACAAAATCACACACAATGTACTGAGCATGAAAGAACCGACTAAAGTACATAAGCTGTCAGGAGCCCAAACAGACATTCTCCAGTTATGACCAACATAAAATATAACCTTAGTTATAGAACCATATTAGTATGGTCTTTCAGTACAAAGCTTCTAAAATTAGTAGTCTTTTCAATACCAGAGTTATTCTTTGATGCGCTGTTTTGAAGAAGTTACATTTATCCGCAGGTGGTTCACAGAGTTAAAAACAAAACAACAAAAAAACTTGCTAAAGCTTTGTGATGTCCTGCTGACAAACAGTCATCCTTATTTGCTAAATGACAAAGTTGTTTGCTAAATGACCAGGGGATGGAATTAGTTATAATTTTGCTTTAAAACCTGACATGCCACTTTGCCCTTTAATTGTCTTGACACGAATTACAGATGTTTTAATTACAAATTTCTTAGCAGCTGTCCTTCCTCTTGGCTGCCCTACACTGCAGATTAATTGCACAAATGTGTAACCTATCTGCTGAGAGACATTCAAGTTAACATTACCTTGCTAGAACATCTGCAGCCACCCAGTAGTGAAATTCCTCACAGCCCCCACTGATTTCCTCATTCTTACAGTTTGCTCCAGTCCTCCAGTTACCCATTAACACTCACTTTGACAACCTTAAAATGAGCCCAAGTTCTGTATATTCATATGTAGCACCTTGTTTATAATAACATCTCCTTCTGCATGAGTTAAAGTCTTCCCTTTCTACTTAGAGTGTGATTAACAAAGTTAAACACGCTTCAGTGTTTATAAGCACGATGAACAAGCACACAAATCAGAAGAGCTGCTCTTGAACATATATTCTTTTTTTTCCTTAAGGTATATACATTCTGTGCTAGCCGTTTATTACCCAAACAGAGATGAGCAAAAAAACCCTGAGAACAAATACAAAATGTCACACACAATCACACCCAGTTTTAATAACAGCTGCCTCATGTCCCCACCCATTGCCTATGGCTTTTTTTCATGCACAACATTGACAGTCCATCTTAAGTCATCCTGAGGAAGAAACAATAGAGCTTCTTTTTATTTGGTATAGAAAGTCTTGCAAAATGAAAGTGGAAAGAGCATTTGAAAGGCTTTCAGAGTCTGCAGTATGATTTTCAGAGCCTCTGTGTTTTCAGTAACAAGAATCTACACTCTGATTCCTCATCCTTATGACAGTAGGATAATTCATCAAAGTGTGGTATACATTTGAAATTTCAACAGTTCTAAAAAAAGTAACACCATACAAAGGAATATCATGTTCCTGATCCGCCCACTGAAGTGTTTTCAGTCCACTATTCTGACAGTTTAAAGTTATTCTATTACTTGGAATGAATAATAGAGAACTTCTTTAATAACTATTATTTTTCGGCTCAAGATTTCACTGCAAGCACATTCAATGGTAGGAAGTATTGTATTCATACTTGTGATAAACACTGAAATCAAAAATTTCAAGCAGCTAATGCTGTTGATTTCTTTCTTAACTTGAGAATCAGGAAACATATTTTTAGATTTTCTGATTTCAAACCAGTTCCTCAGAGGTGTTTAAAGTGAGGCAGTCAACTGTTTGGAGCTCCAGGACAGGCTTGTGAAAATTTAGGCCCTAAATTTTTGTATGATATTACACACGGTATTATACTTCAGCACTATCTTCTCCTGCCATAATTACCTTTATATTTCAAAAAGGTGCAATGCTATCTGTTATCATGGTATCTGAATATCCCCTAGGCCCATGTATTCACAGAAATAGTGAAGTTCTGAGAGGAACTCATGAAACATAGGCTTTTCTCCCTTTTTTAAACTAAATAATTCCACTTCACATAGTGTTTGTTGTTTAGCTTTTAAAATATTCTCAGGGTGTATTTTTATGTAGCTTATTTTTTAAGACTTTTCTTATTCAGTCCAGACAGAATATTTTGTTTCCCATGCTCAGTTCTTCTGATTTGTTCTATAAATTACATACATAGAATAACAATTTTTCTTTAATTTTGTTCTCTGCACGCCCGCTCAAAGGTACTCTGTATTTTATTTAACACAACTGTTTAGAGAGAAACAACAGCACTTTACATATATCTTCCATAAAGACTTACTATAAAGACACAGAAATTACATAAACCTCCTCCTCAAGTGAATTACAACTAATGTATGCAAAATATTTCCCTTATCTGTTTGTATTTTATTTTTTCAAAGGCTTCTACCTACCTATTTTTCATGCGGTGGCTTCTGTTGAAGCTTGATTTCTGCAAAAACCATCACAGTTAAACCAAGCACACATACCTTCACAAAATGCAGTAACTGTCATAAATTTTGCCACATTACAAAGGACCATCCAGATGCCAAAGCAATGGAACACAGTCTACCACAAGTAGCATATGGCATTTTGGCAAACTTAGCTGGCAGAAGGTTTTACGTTTGCTTCTCCTGCTGTTCCTTTTACTGCCATACTCTTCAGGTTTTTTCCCTTGATACAAATTCTTTCTAGAAAACTAACTACTGTTCATTTAACTATTCTGTTCTACACAAATCTTTCATTACATTTTAATAAATACTTGAAATAAAAGAATAATTAAAGAAAAAAATTGTGTTTCTGTGACTCAACACTATAGGAATTATAGTAGAATCATCTGTGAACCATGTATGTGTATATACCAAATTCTGAACTCAGAAGTCCTGTTGATTTTTAAAAACAGAAGTTGTATCTGTGTTGTAGTTCACACACCATGTCACAGTAACTTTATATCTGAGAAGCACAAATTCTAAAATGTGGAGGAAGAAAGTTTATAAACTTCTAAGTTTTCATACACCTGTAATAATAATAATAATATTAATAATAATAATAATCTTCTATCTTCCCTCTCAAGAATATGCTCATTTATAGCTAAGATGAAAAGATCTAAACCAATGAGTTTGCTTTTGTCCAGCATTTGAGAGTGAAAGTATTCCATTCCTAATACGTCTGTTATTGATGTTCCTGAGCTCAGGCCTTGCCACTCAACATGAAAAGAGAAAAAGAGTGGGTCTGGATTTCAAATCTAAAACTTCATAATCAAGTTCCTTCTCTCTCAAGGAATGAATGGCTAAGCCAGATCCTAGCAATGGAACAAACCCATATGTAGTTTAAATGATTCTGGATCTACCTCAATATCCAAACAACTAAACACTGAGGTCTGAAAGCATCTTTAATATTAACCAAAAAGTCACGGTGCTTTGCATCTGCACAGTGGTGTGGCATTATTGACCTATTTTACATTGGCTTATCAAAACTCATTGCATGATGTCTAAATATGTAACCTTACTACTTAACTAGTATTGTCATGCGCTCTACCATCTATGCCATTATATGTATGTCTCTACTGCCACCTACTTGTGCTAGCAATAGGAAAGTTCTCTTTCTACCTTTGAAAAGCTGTAAAGAGAATATCATGAATTACATATGGCTTTTTTAAACATTCTATTTAAATTTCATCTCTATTCTCTTAAAAAAAAAAGAAAAAGAAAAAAAATAAGCTTAACAGAGCCTACAGCACCAACAGGGGCAGCAATAAAAGAGATGCCAGAGATCCTCCAAAACTGTACAAAAGGGCAATGTTTTTCTAATTCTTGCCAGGCAGAAAGTACCTACATCTAATCATATCATTATGCAAAGATAAATTTATGTGCCCTGGCTTATCATAAGCCTACAATGGTACATCTCATCTACTTCTCAGTCTTTCAGCAAAATCATACTACTGTACATAGGAAAGGTAAGAAAGCTATACATACTAGCAAAAGGTACCCTCAAATAGGAATTTAAAAAAAAAGAAAAAAAAAACAGCTTTGCAGAACCTTAGAGATGCAGCATATGAAATAAGTAAGCAATCCTCATCCTCCTTCAGACAGAAAGCTTGAAAGAACAGAGAGCACTATTATAGCAAGGGCAACATCATAAAATGTGAGAAGATAAAGTAAAATTCAGGAGAGAATTTGGCACACAAATGGGGAAAGTGAGTGAGGAAGCCCTCCAGACTTGAGAAAAGTTATTGCCATGATAATGACATGTCTTGGATTCACTACAACAGTTGTCCAATGTGTGCTGATTCACTTTAGCTCATGAAGTCCTTGGCAAGAGCCTGGTAAAGTGGATTACACTAATGGCATAGGCACTTGAGAAATACAGTCTGAATTATGTGCTCAGATACACAAACACAATGTGGCCATTTGCCAAGGCCAGTGCCAGCATGATATGTTTGTTCAATACATTTGCAGCATAGACTTTTGATCACCTTCAGAATTTTGACTTTTCAGTAAATAGATGAGCTCTGGGCCCTGAAAAGTTGAGTGGCTTTGAGAGTTTTGCTATCACTGTGCAGAGATGATGACTACTCTACTGAGGCTTCTGCTAATATCTTTCTTGTAAATAGCTGACAGAAAATGTGTAATTTCAAAACACAGCAAGAGCACCAACTGCAGTAAATAAAATGGCTCGTTTTGCACAAAGCTTTTTTTCAGTGTTTTCCCATTTCAGTGGGGAATGAATTCCATGACTGTGCTAAAGAAGAAAGAAAACATGAACAAGAAAACATAATAGGTCCTAAGAACACTGAGACTGGCTGCAAACCTTTCTGTTTTTATGAGACCCTACAGTCTTTATATCATTAGATAGGTACTACATTTAAAATAATATTCATGTGTTACTCAACATATTATTATAATGTTGGCTGTAATTTGCTTACCAATGTACTTGTAATGCTGGCGTGAAAGGCTGGACTCCTAGCAACTGCTATTTGACAGATTTTCACATAATACCATGTTATCAAACAGAGTATTTGTACGTGTGGGTTAAAGTTACCGTCTCAGTTTGTCTCAGCAGACTCTGATGAGGCAAGGGAAGAAAACCTATAGGCCTCACACCTGAAGTAAATTGACAGTGAATGTCAGCAACACTATCAGCATCATTAGCCTCCTCCACTAGCCAGGAGAGCACCACTGCTTGGCAAGGACTACTAACCAAGTACTGTATGAGTCCTCCTACAAGGGCAAAGTAGCCAATATGAACCTGAAACAGAGCTCTCACTCACAGGAGAGTTGCACTATCAGGAGGAGGGTATGGTCTCTGCGTGGAGCTGAACAGCTGCCAGACCTTTTCCCCACAGGCTTTAGTCGGTCAGAAGCTCAGCCAACCTGGATGGAGAGAAATAAGCGCTATCCTTCTGGGAGACATGTACCCAGACCAAGACCAGAGTGCCTCAGATGCACCTGAGCACAAGTGCATGGTAGCAATCAGCTCATCTTGGGATAGATGGGGTTTGGCTGGTGCATCACAGGCTGGGCTCCAGGACAACTCTCTGGGACATTGATATCACAAAAAAAAAAGAGTAGGGCATGGGCATGTTCCTAAGGCCTAAATCTCATTTGTCCATCCTTGAGGTCCTGTAAGTTTCCAGCCTCCCAACCTAATATATATGAAGTTGGTGAAGTAGGTCACTTTGATGAGTGATATAGAGTGATACAGTGATATAGAGTACCAGGGAGCAGCAAGGGTGGGTGGCTTTGCAAGCGAAGGTGAGCCAGGAGCTCAGGGTGACAGCACAGCCATCAGAGCAAGGACCTCACTCGCAGAGGCACCAGATGAGGCTTCCCATAGCTATGCCTTGCATACTGGGTGTTTTCATGGCAGTATCTGATTCAAGGTTATACCTGCAGCATCTCTGAGCAGAGCTCGAGCAGAGGAGGGAAACCTCCTTTGAGTGGCAGGGGAGGAGGTTGCAGAGTAAGATTGCTAAGATGTTGCAGACCAACCAGGGCAATTAGAGCCTGTTGATGTCTCCAGGATGCTGACAGCTTGAGTAGTACTATATGTTTACAAGACAGTTTGGGGAGGGGGGCATGGAGGTCACAAGGTGTGCGCAGCACAGACAAGGTGGGACAAGCTAATTCCTATGACAGCTTTGGTGGCACAAGTAGGCCTCCTTACACCTCCATGTCACCTGCCAGGTGACACCCTCTCTAGGGTAGACACTGTTAGGGTATTTAGTTTAGACACAAAAGCATTTTCCATAATGGGCTGCAACTGACAGAGACATTTTGGAACCACACAATGGCATAGCAGTCCAATTGGGGCAGTTAATTACACAAAGGTATAAGATGAAGTAGTTGCCTTATTCTGTTCTTCCTGAAAACAAAACAGAAAAGAAAAATGGAAAAGGTATGCTGTGTTGTTTAAAAACTCTCATTTGAAAACTGAAATACAGCATATGGAGTCATAAAAGTTTATTTGGATTATGTATATTCCTGAAGGGTATTTCTGTAGTCTTTCAACAACATGGTGTTCAAAAGCTGTCACTGAAATAAAAGAAAAATAAGTTTGCTTTCTACCATTCTGGGTGGCCAAGTGTTGGGGATTGCAGACATCACACTTGTGGTTCCCCATTTGCAGGCTATGCTGTGTGGCAATTGCAGCCTCCAAGAGCAATATCTTGGATCTGTGAAGGAAAGGGTTACGTCCATTCTTACTCCTTGACCTCATGGAAACTGGCACAACAAACTTGGCCGTCTGTTATAACTGAATGTTATTATTAATCTCTCAAGGTAAAAGTCAAGTAGTCCAAACAGTATCTCACAAGTAATATTCAATACAAAGAATACTTTTTTTTATTCCAATGAGACACTAAATGTTATATGAATAGAATGTATGATTTTCATACCAGCTTAAATTGTGTTGAAGGTGATGTCCATCTCCATGTTTAATACATCTGTTAAATTTTCTTAAATGTTATGTCTCTAAAAAAAATCTGAACATCTTAACAATGTTTGAAAATCCACTTAACTTTGAGTTTCACTCATTCTCTTACCTGTGGCTTAGCCTGTCCACCCAGCTTAAGCTGGTTACTAAATTACACAGAAAAGATGGTATAACAAAGGATCAAATATTTCAAGTTCAGGATTCTATATCAAATATAACAGTAACATAAACAATAGTATTATTTAGTACAAGACAAAAACACTTGCTTAACATACTACATTATATAGTCATCAGGGTCAGAAAATCTACCTTGCAGGACCTACTAAGACTTCTACAAATCACAGTATCATAAAAACACCACGTCATATATGCTAAACTAGTAATTTCTATTTCATTCATAGCTATAGTGTTCCACCAAAACATCCCACTCATATAAAATGTGCAGAAATCCCAGTACAGTGAATACTGGGGATATCTTTCTTTGAAAACATGAACTAAACATTGAATAAACCACTGAGCAGATGTTCCCATTTGTTCCACAGTATTTTACTGGTCTAAAGCTGCACAGGGCTAGCAATTCGTTGATTAAGGCAGCTGTGAGTCCCCCAGCAAAAGGGGGATCTTAACATGCAGAATAATGCATCTGACCTCCTCCTTACAGCAGATGCATGGGTGATATTGCAACTATACCAGACTGCAAGCACTGTCTTCAGGCTCTCTCTAGCTGCTGAATGATCCCTTGCAGAAGCTGCCAGGTGGCATGAGCTACAGCAACTAAAACCTAAAATGTTCTACAGAACACTGCAGATCTACTGTGAGAATTGCAGAAGCACAATGGATTTCCTGAAGTGGGATTTTTTTTTGTCCTAATTAAATGTTTTCAGAATACAGAAGTAAAACTTCCAGTATTTCCCATAATCTTTTTTTTATTTTCCCTATCTGCAATAATTTGAAAAAAAAAATCTGTGTACATTTGTCCTACATTTGGCCAATCATGCAATTTTTTTTTTTCCTGAGAATGATATGGCAGCTGTGGCTAAAAAAAAAACGAAAAAAATTCCACTACTAACCCTTCAGGATAGAAGATAGGTGGGCATTATAGAGGAAAGGGGGATATCGTATCACCTGAACTCAGTGTCCAAGTTAATATGAGCTGATACGCAGCAAAAAGTTCCTGCCTAGTGTCAAGAGTGTGCCCCCTCACCCATTGTACAATTGGATGTATAAGGATAGTACAGATGGTAAATAAACATTTGTCTCAATGCCTTACCTCCTCCTTGTGCAATCCCAACACTCTTTTCCTTTCTTTGCACATAGCAGCATTTGTCAGCATGCCAAGAAAAAGCTTACAGAAGGAAAGGGCTGCGGAAGTAAATTTGATCTGTGCTTTCCTCAGAGGAAAAGGAAATTTTAAGGAGCAAAATTATAGAAAGGAGGGCTAAAAATTTCCATAGTTAAAAGCTGCATGTTTGTACACTGACATTTAGAGGGATCTGTCAGATACAAAATGAAGTAAATCTTTTTGATCTCAGATGTCAGACTTTGAAAACCTTATGTTAAAATCAGATTTATGCTTTTTAATTATTGGGTAGACTGAAAGACTAAATTCTGTGTTTTTACTAGTTGAAGTTGCTTCCCAGTGTTAGCAATATAAACTCAAAAAGAAACCAGTTTATAGCACCACAAAAGAGACAGATACAGTCTGCATGTGGCTCCTGCATTGTGCAGTACGTAAACCCCATTTCTCATGCACTGCAAGACAGAGGGCACTTCCAGAGCTCCCAGCTCGATCCCCAGTCCCTCCAGTGACCTGGCTGGCAGCCCCCCTGCTGACTCAGTCCCTCAGCCTGCACTCCCTGGTCCCCCTCTCTCTAACAAATAACAGGTAATCTAACAAAACCTCTTGTCCACCAGCAGGGAATGTGAAACATTTCTTGTTTTCATTTTGTGCTTTAAACACATCATTTGTTTCACTGTTTTCCCTCTCCTTCCCTGTCATTACCTGCTGTCATGTCATCCTGTCTCCTCTCTTCCCTGGTGCTTTACGTTCCATTGCTCTCCTATCACCCTCTCTCCATGCTCTGCTAAGCATTCTTGCCTGGAACTAGCTTAAGTAGCTGCTTTCCCCTCCTTTGTAGCTTAATAACCATGACACCAATCCCTGTCCAGTTTCACAAGTTACGCTGGGATTAAGTTGCCACCACACTTTTTTACTATATTATTGATTTCATGGAGAAAGATTAATTTTGACTGGAAGACAAAAACTGCAGTAGATTACATACTCTTTTAGGTGTATCAATTCCATTTTACTCCTTTAACTCCAAAATTTCATGTCTGTGCAAAACACTCTGTGTAAATGTGCCTTAAAACCTACATTGTTCTTAGGCTGAAATAAATGGTAAATCAAGGCTGAACATAATAAACGTGGAGAGCATTTTGATAGGATTGGACATAGATTTTGCCTATATGCATGGGGAGGCAAAAATGAGGTGATAGCTTGTTTATCACCCTTTTCTTTCCACTGTATTTCCACCTTCACCTTCTGCTGGCAATACATTACACTCCAAGCAGGAAATACAGCTGGTTCAGTTTCTCTGCAGCTGTTGCTGATCATCTGTTTGATGACTCAGCTCAGCTACCAGTCTCTTCTCAGTGGTATTTATACTCCAAAATAGAAGCCTCTTAATGCATGTCACATCCATAAAATAGCAATATTTAGGGTAATGCTACACCCTATACCTACTGATGCTTGTGAACTTGCCTGAGAAAGTAATATTAACTTCAGTTGTGTCTTGCTGGTAGGGCAGGGAGGGAATTTTGGCACAGCTTTTTGCATGGGTTGGCAGGGAGTTCCCAGTGGTTTAGATACCTGATCATTACACTTAATACTTTCTTGACATCATTGTGTAGGCTTAAGCTGTTCTAAAAAAAACTACATTTTTTTTTTTTTCAGGTCTGCAGCAAAAATGGTGTGTGTAAGAAATATCTGATTTGAATTCTTTCTCTTAAAAAGCAGCTAGAGTAAGGAATTAACACTGACAAAAGTTATACAGGTAAGTGGTTTGTGTGACTCAGGAATTATTGTGATTGACAAGCCCTTAACTTGACTGAAATCATCTTCTCTTACTGGAGTGTGAGTTCAAAGCACGGCGTCTGCAGTGTTTCCAGCTGGTGAATGAATATGTTTGTAGCATTTCTCAACAGTATGCTGACAGGACACAGCATGACATAGTTTGCTCTGTGAAGAATTGATAGGGAAAAATCACACCTATTCAAGCAGCCACAAACAATTGCTTCACAGTCAAGGGAAGAACCTAGAAAGTATTCATGGAAATATATATTTCATAACCTAATGTTTTAACATGCTGTGAAGCTAACAATGAAACCAAATACAGACAGAAAGATGCCCAGCTGGCTGCAGGCAGAGACCTTAGTGAGTGCATTGCACAGCAGTGAATTTAATACTCAGCAGTGCAAGATCACTGTACAATACATACACATTTACAGTATTTTGGATGCATCGCCTCTAGAATTATGAATCAGAGATACGTTTTTAAAGCTAATCTCTCAAATTTCAATT
Source organism: Anseranas semipalmata (assembly GCA_013399115.1). Classification (NCBI taxonomy): domain Eukaryota; kingdom Metazoa; phylum Chordata; class Aves; order Anseriformes; family Anseranatidae; genus Anseranas; species Anseranas semipalmata. The sequence goes on along the minus strand of VXAA01006786.1, from coordinate 438,665 downwards.
ACGAGCTTTGGTTTATATTGCCAAGTGATATTGGGACACACAAAACATGGCTTCTTGGGATATTGTATCCTCAGCATTAAGTTCTCACTTTTACAAATTCATTTCTATTCACTGGCATTGTTTGATTACGTGGACAATTTATGGAGGCAAGGAGAAAGGCAGTGAGCACAAAGAATGATCTATATAGGCTGTACTCAATAATGCTTCTTCAGTACCCAGTGAGGTTAGTGTACTCCTTAGAAGGCAGCTCCTGTGCCCTAGTACCTCAGTACAGGTCTACCTAAAATAGGAAGAAAGTGAAGCACAAGTTGATTTGTACCTTTTTTTTTTTTTTAAAATTCAGAATTGCATGAACATGTTTCAGTAGAATAGCTCATTTTATGAGACATTTTTAATTTACTGTTATGTGTACTTCATTTGCCTTAATTAAATAGCATTTTTCCAGTACTGGGTGACTGCAACTTTTATCAGCAGAGGAAGGACCCTGGAAAGGTTCAAAGATCACATGGACGTTTGAACTAAGTTCTAAATGGCATGGGCATTCACAAACAAGTCCTATCTTAAATATTCTAAGGATTCTATGATTAAAAATTGCTTGTACTGTTTTGTTCTTTAAGATGAATGGTTTCAGATTTATCCAAGTGACTCAGACTCGCTTACTCAAACATTTGCAAGTGCTTCCTGCTCTCACTTGCCCTACACATTTTCTTAGAGAAAGCATTTGGATTATTCTACTTACTTGCACATAGAAGAACTTACCTTTTCTGAGGAACATTCTTTGAAGTTTTGATATAGTCTACAAAGTAAGAGAGGTGTATAAGCTTATAACTACATATTTACATGTGCAATGAAAGCAATGTACTTCCTTGAGGGAGGGCAGGGTTTTGTCTTTTCTTTCTTTCTTTTCTTTTTTTTTTTTTTTTTGCAAAGAGAAGTCCTATACTATTCAGCTGAAAGCCAAGAAAATGAGTCAGACTAAGAGGAATGTTCAAATAGATGTTATGGTGGTAAACATACTTGTGAAACTCCCCAAAACACAGAGCAGGTGCTACCAACCAAATGAACAGGGGGGGGGTTATTAATTCCATAGAATCCTGATGGGGGGAAAAAAAAAAGTTCTAAGTTGAATGAGAAGAATTTTATTAAAGTTGCTGGAATTCTGAGACAACAAAAGAGATCAATTATTTGCTTGCTGAACTTCATTTCCTGCATCTCAGGTATGTGTGTCTATTGACCAAAATCCATTCAAAAATAAATAATGGTGGGATCATTTTATTGACAACTATGTTTGTACAACTGAATTCCTTTACTATAACCGTTTTTACACATTGTTGTAGATTCTGATAAATTGAATAAAAAGACGCTGGTTATCATGTTTAAACGGAGTAGCTTTACAATGCAGTTTCAGAACCAGTTTAATATGACATAAGCCAGCTCAATCATCAAAGAGTCCACCACCCCCTCATTCCTGGGTGCTTATTTCTCCACCCATAACTGCAGGCACATGCAGTCATACAGCTATGCAATGAACTACCTCAGGCAAGTGATCTGAGATGTGTTAACCTGGGAAAAATAAAACAGATATATTAAACCTCCCTCTCCCAACTTGGTGTTTTCAAGGAAACCTGATCAGCTAATTCTTTTTATTTTATTTTTTTTGTAGTAGTAGTGCCACCTTACACACATTTAAATTAACATACAACAATGATACCATCACTCAGTTGATTCCACACACTCCAAAGTGTTATTAACTAAAATGAGTACAATGCTACTCAAAACAAAGAGAAAATAGCATGGCTTAAAGTAAGCCAATAAAATCTGAAGTTAAAAAAAAATGGGTCATACAGATTACATGTCATACAAAAGCAGTAAAATGCAATGCGATGTCAGCTTATATATCTATAGATTAAAAAAAGCAGCAGAGCAGCTGGGAAACTGTAAAGATTTCATACAGAGGAAAAAAAAAAAGTTAATTAGCTCTGAGATTTTGCAATCCAGAGTGTTTCCAGCATAAGTGAGGAAACAATCAGTTATCTTCTATCATAGGAATTGTCCTCAGCATCGGTTATTTTTTTCCTGAAATGAAGGTGAATTTCACAGTGGGTTTAAACTATTAAAGTGCGACATTGACAAATACATACAGAGCTCCGAGGACTTGATCTTGGAGGCATTGCAGTTCCATACATGCCTAATCTGTTTTAAGTTCACCAGACCTTACAGGCACATTTCTGGGCACATCCCACTCTTGCCACAGCTGAGCAGCGTAAGCAGCTGGCTTGTGCCAAAACCAGGTCAAGATCCACAAGCTAAGCATTCTTCAGCACACTTGGCACTGACGGGGTTGATCTTCCTATAAAGTGCAGTGACTGTTTTCCTCTAAGGGGGAGGAGATGGTGTTAGATCTTTCAGTCCTTACACTACTGGTTAGCTCATCCTTACAGGAGACGGAAATATCCTTAGCCAGGAGAATGATATAGCACTTCATCATAGGTTGTTATGTGTGGCATACCCTTCACCTCTCAATTTGAAACTCTGCTACTGAACTGAAAGAAATGCAAGAGCTACAAACTTTCTGAGCTATAAAGTGGCAATGAGCATGTTTAAGTAATCAAATGATTAGCAAATTAACATGAGAACAGAGAAGCCCTGTTCTCCTGGCCCCACTCCAAAATCATCTTATATTTTTGCTTTTTTTTATACATTTTAGCAGCTACTGGGTAAAATATAGAGATGGTGCTGAGCACTAGATGCTTCCTCCACCTTAGCCTTTCCACTGTAAAATCACAGTATATCTTGGGCTGAGTCATCTGTAGTCCCCCATAAGTTCTCTCTACTACTCCTACTCTGCTCTCCTACTCCGTATTTCATACTAGATAGTTCCAGAGTCATTCGGTATGCTGAGCCTGACGGGTTAATTTTGAGACGAGTGATTTCTACCTTCCACTGTGTGGCAAACTATACTGTTGTTTAGTGTGTTTGGTTCCATTTGGGGAATTAGATCACTAAAAAGTCAGCACTGAAGCAGTCTGTGGTGGATTTACTCTGCTGGCACCTGAACTCCACCACAACCACTCTCTCACACCCCCTCCTCAAAAGAACAGGGGGAGAAAATACGATGGAAAGGGTGCAAGGGTTGAGATAAGGACACGGAAATTGCTCACCAATTACCATCACATGCAAAACTGACTCAGCATAGGGAGATTAATGTAATTTATTGCAGACTAGAACAGTGAGAAACTACAAGCAAATTACAAACGCCTCCCCCCACCCCCCCTCTTCTACCTCCTGCCCCCGAGCGGCGCAGGGGAACGGGGAATGGGGGCTGCGGTCAGTCCCTAATGCTGAGCCTCCGCCGCTCCTTCACGGTCACTCTCTGCCCCTGCTCCACGTGGGGTCCCTCCCACGGGATGCCGTCCTTCCCGAGCTGATCCTGCGT